>CABFOV010000163.1:7856-25417 GCA_902141375.1 Timema poppense | reverse complement strand
CACACACCCACACACACACACACACACACACACACACACAAACACACACACATATCTGCGCGCGCATTCAGGGTAACAAACTACCTCGTGCAACTTTATATAAACTTTATAAACAATAAAAGGGTTGGAAGAGATGGGCATAGCTAACACTCAAAGAAAATGTTTCTCTCTAGCCTAGCCCCTATTTTTATAAATTAAAACCAGGGTACCTAATGAAAGGAAAGAACTCAGAATTGTCTGTCGCTGCGTGCAGATATAAAGTTTATGGGGAAGGGGTGAGGGTTGGGGTGGGGGCGGGGATAGAGGGGCAGACATAATATTGTGAAACACATTCCTTTGCGTACATATATGGAACTTGTAAAACATTTTTACGTATATTTATTTTCAGTCCAAATAATAATGATATTTAGCACCGCGTCTTACTACCCGTTCAGGTTATACGCCCTTTTAGTCCAAATAAAAAAGCAAGATTTTCTGTTATTAAATATTCATGTTTATCATTAGCTGATACTTGATAGATATCCATAGTAATTACTAGTCCTGATAGTTAGAGCAAAATATAAATCAAGTGAAAAATATTAGCCAGGACACGGAAACCGAACCTGGGATTTTTGGCTTTGCACACCAAAGCTTTAACACCTTCACTAAGATGGCCCTAGGTATGAGACGAACCACGGTGGCTCAGTGGTAGATTATTGACATGTGAAGTTAAAGGTCCTGGGTTTGATCCCGATGTCCAGGCTGTCATTTCTCACTTGGTATATTTTTTATTCAATTTGGAGTAAGCTACGGTATATTTTGAAATAACAAACTACTATTTAAATGTTTAGAGACAGTTGAACGTCTGCAGTGGGTTCAAACCAAACACTACAGAAATCACCCCCATTAAGGGTAACAAATTGCCTCGCAAAACAATATAAAAAAAGAGCTGAAAGAAGGGATTGTTTTAGCAATATAGAAATATCAAAGAAAATGGTTCTTCCCCCAACTCCTCGCAAATTAAAATTGAACCAGAGAGGATAGTAACTAAATGAAACACTTTTTGTTTGGTTCTTTTCAAACACATTTTCTGTGGCCTGATTAACTGGCAGAACCCATCCACTCCGATTAGGGAGACACGTACTAGTGATCAAGTGGTCCGAGAAGTCAAGATCGCAATAGACCAGATTGATGAGGTTCAAATCTCGGACGATTTCACTTCATGTAGGGATATTTTTCCTCATGTGATTTTTTTTCTTTGATAATTTTTTTTGGTAAAACTCAACATAATATTAAAGTACAAATTTACTCTTACTTCGCTCAAGGTCAACTTTACTTAGAATAGTTTATTGTTGTCAGTGGATTAAATAGATATTATTTCTGTCTCAAATTGCAAATCAAAACAAATATGATCGCAAAAGTATTTTCAACATTTAAAACATGTGAATGTTTCTGTCAGTGAGGACGACACTATCTTTATCATCCAGTAGATAATATTTCCCTTAAAACACGAGCGAACACATAATTTTGAGGAGGGTGTAGCGGAAGGTGATGTAGGGAGGGAGCTTCGTGCGGAATCTCGTGGGGATGTCCCTCAACAACAGATGGCAACGAATAATTTTAACATTAAATATCTCTTGAAGTAATTAAAAGTTTTTTTTAAACATTGTAGAGTGTCGGTGCTAGGAATTTAAAAAATATCCGTTCTGCTCTGGTGAGGTACGTGGACAAAGGTATCACCCTTATCTTGTGTGTGTTTGTTGGGTGACGGGGAGTTAGTGGGTCGAATACCGGCCGTGTGTATTGAGTTTTATAAAAACATAGTTTCATCACTATCTCGCCAAGAAAATACGGGGTACATCTCCTTTCAAATTATACCTCCCTTCTCCAGTATTATAACTATGTGGCTAGTATTAATAGGTAGTGAAACTCGAGCATTGATAATATGTCCAAACATTAATCATGACTTCAAAATATTAATACTAAATAGTGTTTTTGGAGTGGAGATGAAAATTTCCCGGTAAAATTATCCGATCCTGGAATCAGAGAGGAAGACTCTAATTCTTATCTTGAAGTATTAAAATGTCTGAGCCACAGAAGACACAATGTTATTCACACATTCAACCACCTAGTGCTGTAGTCGGTACATGAGTGTGTGAATAGAACTTGACTTACGTTTATTTTAGTACTGAGCCGTACTACCCGTTCGGGCTATAAGTTTATGTACAAATTACACACATAGTTTTAGGGATTAGGGAGGTTATATTTATAGGAAGTGTAAATGCATTTCCGTGGAGGGGGAATGGAACATAATTTTGTATAAACCACGCTCAATACACCCGACCAAGATTTGAACCTCAATCTGCGAGAGTAGCACGTTAGACCGAAGCAGGTATCATGTTTATTGTCTTTATTGTAACTCATTTGATGTTTCTGATATTAAGGTACTTGCGCAAGGTACTTATTCAAGACTTGGCTTGTACATGAGCTTCATCCCAAATAGAGCGGGTGGGTGGTAATAACTATCTGAAGGGCTTGCTGCTTGCTGCTATGGATTGATGAGTATGCACTTTAAAATCTGGGCTATCTCCAGTGCATTCGTTCCATTTAAATATACAAAAAGTTTAGCTTAAAAAAATTAAGTACCTTCTTTTAAATCTTACATAACTTAAATAGTCTACTTTTGAGGTACCCGCCTCGGTGGCGTAGTTAGCTAACGCGCTAGTCGTGTTGAGCTCGACTGCTGAGGACGGGGAGATCGAGGTTAAAATCTCGGTCGGTTGAACTGGGGGGGGGGTTTCCTAAATGGTTTTCCACTCTACCTCCACGCAAATGCGGGCTCACTTCCTCTAATTCAACCTTCCCNCCTACCTAAATGGTTTCCAATCTCCCTCCACGCAAATGCGGGTTCACTTCCTCTAATTCACCCTTCCCAATTCCTAATCCATTAGCGTAATTAATACTTAAAGCGTATAACCCGAACGTGTAGTAAGACGCGGTGCTAAATATTATTATTATTTTTATTATTATTATTACTTTTGAGGTGAAGGAGAGGGAGGAATGAAACATTTTACTCTCGTCGGAACACCCCTGCTTTCAAATGTTAACCATATTTGGTTCAAATCATTTGGGAACTGTAGGTTTGGCGATACCACAAAAAAAACTAACAATTTTTTTCTCTTTGAGTTTCTTATCTTTACGTCTTGAATGGAGCCTTGGAATAGTTCTACTCTCCCCATTCCATTCGATGGCGTTTTGTTAGTTCCGCGACTAATGGCTGATGTCCCGCTGAGATATAAACCACGAGGGTGCTTAGATGGCAGACGATCAGAACCGATCCTACTACACTACCAACCCTTAAACACCCCCTTTACCCTTGAGGATGGGTATCAGGGTTTGTCATAGCGTGGACTCCCGGGGCCCATTGTTCCCGGGGGCGGTAGCGTGGATACACCGCACTAGAGACTCACTGACCGGTATCAAGACCTTCTTCAGTGGAAATACCTTTCTCCTAGGAGGGCAGAAGCTTGGGTTGGCAGAGAGGAAGGAGATAGAGGATTAGCCATAAAGAACACCGGATAAAACAAATTACCAGGTGTGTAATTGGTGCTAGTGCGGGGAAGATACACATAGATTTAAGGTAGAAGTATAAGGAACGGGAGAAAAGAGCAATTTCTTTGGAGTTTTTATAGCAAACCCTTATTTCTGCCCAAATAAATAAAATATTGCTTTAGTACAAAGATAAAGATTAATTTTCTTCACAAGGTTGTTCTGGAATTTAATGCTAATTTTTACTCTTCATTTAAAAAAGTTTTTAATCAAATTCTGATATGCTCATGACAGATATTCAATAACTTTTGATATGACCAAGAGAAGAAAATTAAGCTATGTTTCTACTGGATCAATATTTTATTTATTTTGGCAAATATATATTTGCTATACAAACTGCAAAAACAAAGTATTTTTCTCACGTTCTTTTCACTCCCAACTTTATCAATGCACCTTAAGGGCCAATCACACCTCATTAATAACACCTAGCTTGAGAATATAATACTGTTCAAACCAGACGTCACATCCTAGTGCGGTTGTCTGTATTATATTTTAGAAAACTATGGAATTAAAATCAGTGAAACAAAAATGTTTAATAAAATACAACAGAATTGAAAGAAATAAAGTAATAACTATTTCATCGATTCCAATTTTTCCGTTGTCAAGTAAAAAAATGCAGAAAAACGCACTTAAATACGTTTTCTGGTTCGATCATAATTCGTATTTAATTATCGGCCGTGATAGACTCTTAATAACCCATCTTGTGGCTGATTAAGAGGCTCTCTGCATTTTTATTTTAGCACCACGTCTTACTACCCGTTCGGGATATATACTTATGTACTAATTACTTAACCCAATTTCACTTTTGTCAAGTGAAAAAACCCACTTCGGGGGTCGCATTGTCTAAGGCACTACTCTTGAAGTGGACTAGACCGTCTCCGACGAGGAGCTCAAGATTCAAATCTCGGTCGGGTGTACTGAGGGTGGTTTAAAAAAATGGTTTTCCACTATCTCTCTCCACGCAAATACAGCTTTAATTTATTCAGGTATAACCTTACTAATTCATTAGCGTAATTGGTACATATCCGTGTAACCTGAACAGGTAGTAAGTAAGACGCAGTGCTAAAAAAAGATTTAAAAAAAAATACACTACTAGTGAAAGTCATGGAATTGTTTGAAAAACTAATGTCTTTTAATATTAGGTTCAAATAAGGTTAAACTAGTGCAGAAAATAGGCCACCATTACAAAATAATTTTTGAATTCTCCTAATATATGTGCCATATAACCCAAGGGATTTGGGGGTCAACAGTTTTAAACCACACGTCCAGTGAAGATGTAATTAATAATTTAGTTAAATCTAAGAACCAGAACTACTACTTAATATTCAAAAGGCTGTACCTATTAAGAGTGGCTCTAAAACTCCCAATACAAAATAATACATAAATAATAGCTTCGGTAAACTTATATCTCCTTCCGAAGGTTAATTTTCTGGATGCACCAATGATTAAAATTTAGTTCATAAACTTTTATTTTACAATTAATTTACAATTTTTATTTAATTTTAATTTTTTTCCGAAAACTTTGCAAAGATTTTATTTATTTATTTAGCACCACGTCTTGCTTCCCTTTCGTGCAATAAGCTTGTGTACTGATTACTCTAATAGTTTTAAGGATTAGTAAGGTTGTATTAATAAGACGAGTACCCGCACTTGCGTGGAAGGAGAGTGGAAAACTATTAAGGAGAAATCACCCCCAGTACGCCCGACTAAGATTAGAGCCTCGATCTCCCCGTTATCGGCAGTCTAGTCTACTGCAAGAGTAGCGCGTTAGACCACGCGGCTACCAAAGCAGGTCTTTGCAAATATTTAAATGGAACTAAAACTCAAGATACCCCAAGTTCTGAAGTTTCCTTCTCTGTTTAATTTATCCTGAAGACGTTAATCCCATTAATACTATCAAATGATCCCAGTTCTCTTTTCACACTCACAGCTTGACTACAGCGCTTGGTGGTTAAATGTGTCACTAACGTTGAGGCTGCTGTTGACCATGTATGTTAAGTTAACACTTCAATAGTATAACCACAGTTGTACGAATACATCAAATTCCTCTGGGACTAAATTATCTGAAACTGGCATCGATACTCGCATGGCTCTTGTAATAGACTGAATTGCTGGTAACAAGGAGATCAAGGTTCTAATCCCGGCTGAATGTACTGTGGAGTTGTTAAAAATTACGCAATTTCACAACCAAAAGGAGAAAGGGATTCCTAGAAACCAGTAAACTCCCAATTTTTAAATTTGATATATTTACTTATTAACTTTTCACCATTTTACAATAATTTTTTCTAAAAATATTGCCTTGATTATTTTTTTTCCATCTAACTAACGCTTTGTAATTTTTAATGTTTAACAACTCTTCATTAACCATTTATTGATTTGCAAATAATATATTCTATTCTTCTTTTAAATGTGCTTCAATGAGTACTTAAGATAGTTTTTCCTAAATTATGTTCCACTCTCCCTCTGTGCAAGTTAGGGTACACTTGATATAAATCCTACCTACCTTATCACTACAACCTTAGCGTATTTAATCTATATGATTGTATTCAACCAAAACTGATACTAGGAGGAGGTGGAAACTGTTTCCCCCAGGAAAATGTCCATCTGTATCGCGAACAACAAAGCTGTAGTTAGAAGCTTCCCACTGCTTGTAAGAGTAATATCTTAGCTTCTGTAGCTCCGTGGACCGACGGTAACTCATCTCCAAGGATTCCTCAACACAGGGCAACGTAGCGAAAGAGGAACGTCTGGGACCAAATGACGTCCAGAGACGAAGTAGTGGGTCACCCCCTTTCGTCTCTTCTGGTATCCACCAGGTGTCATTTCAACGACAAGACTCCTGCATCTGACACAACCCCATTCCCTTTGGGGACCTTAAAGTCTTGAGCGAGGGTGGTGGTGTCCCTCCAACACCTCCAAGGGCTCAGTTCTTGGATATCACAGAGACTACACTCCAAAAGAGGGTAAAGGGAGGTTGGACACAGATCAAGTCTTGCGTTAATAATCGCGCATTTCCCAATAAACTACTCTACCCCCCCCCCCTCCCCTCACCTATCAACCATCCCCTTCCTTTCAAAATCTCATCTACCACCACATTCCACAGATACTTGGGCTCCCTAAAACATCCAAAGCCACCCTCCCCCTTTTTGGCTCGAACGGGTTGTATTTAGGGTAAATCAAGTTTCTTGGTCCGAGTGCAATAAATTCTCTCTCCTTCACTTGCTTGTCTTCCTCCTTACAGTTTCCCTCACCCACACCCTTCTTTCCAAAATAGCACCACCGAGAGATTTATCAACAACAGTTTGATTTATAGGTTTCTGGTTTTGGATTGTCCTCGGGTGTGTCTGCGGGTGTGATGTAGGCCCAAGTGGAACCGTCAGGTCACATATATTGTAACGGAGGATTTTCTGTCACCCTTCCCCCCCAAGACATTCGTTGGTGTGTCTTTGCTTGGTCCATGGTAAAAACATATCAAAGAGTTAACTAGTGGCTCAGGAACAATTTACAAGGGTACAGTGTGACCACCCAAACTTTGATTAGTGAATAGCTTAGGATATTTGAACCAACCCAAATTTTAAGTCAAAATATACTACCTATAATTTAGAGGCAAAGTATTTTATATAAAATATACAGTTGTATACATTTAGTGTACAATCATAATGTAGACTGTATATAAAACAAATTTATATTAACTATGAGAAAAATATCTCCAATTACCTTGAAGACATTCTCTAAATAGATTCTAGAGAAATAAAATGATAAACAAATTTCAAGGATGCCAAGCTCTTGTTAAGATTCACCAAACAGCTATTTAACAATTTTACCTCATGACCAAAAATGTTCTTGGATCTAAAGAACCACCTATCGAATAGTTGAGACATAATGCCAAAATGGAGACTCAAGGAATCAGCATTCCTGTAGGCCAGTGTTTCCCAATATTTTTAATTGCGACCCTAAATTTAATATTTTCCCAGCCTGTAGACCCAAAGTGTTGCTACATGTAGTTTTAATTACCTATTATGTTAATGTTACTCTTATTTGAATTAATTTAAATAACAAAAAGCAATTATTTCGATAACTTTATAATCAACAAATTGTAAGATACAATAAATTTTAATGAAAATGTGACTTTGCTACATTGTTCGGTAAGTTACCAAAACAAACTATTTCAGTGGCTACTGTAATACTATTTCATTATTGGCGAAAGTTCTTTTGAATTTATATTTTGTATAGATACATTTAATAACTAAATCGAAACAATTTCAGTAGATTTTTAATCTTACAGGTGACCTGGCGGTCTAAGGGTAAGGTGTCAGACTTCTATGCTGGCGGCCGGGGTTCAATCCTCGGTCCCGGCAAAGATTTATCTGATTACCAAACCCTTCCTTCACCTCTGACAAGACATCTTGTGAATGTGAGGAATGCCAGGCCTCCACCGTGGTTCGGATTCCACGTTAAACTGTAGGTCCTTCATTTCATCTCACAATCACCCTACCATTACACATTAGCGTAAGTGCGTATAACCCGAACGGGTAGTAAGACGCGGTGATAATAATAATAATAATAATTAATCTTACAAATATAAAATTACACAATATTTTCCCGTGGAAATGTGATTTAATTGAAAAATATGGTGAAAAAAACAGAGTTTTTCACTGACTACCGTGATGCTGCTTCATTTGGTAGGTCAGTTCTAGCGTGAGTGTTGGACAGAGTACAACGCAAATTATTCTGAGGATCTTAATCTTTAACAAAACTTGAGGATCATTAGTCGCCGAAGTAAACTATATTGTCAGAAAAGCTAAAAGAGCCTTTTCAACTCACGAGTCAGAATGAGCGTAATGTCCTTGTGCTGGGTCCGAAATTCCGAGTAAAGTAGTGTTTCAAAACTTTCTTTCAACACTGTTTCTATTTAAGTATTGCTGTAATTCTTCATAATACAACCGTTTGATTGAGTGTTTGTAACTCAAAAGGTTGACTTTTTTTTTTAAAAGACACTTCCCGTGACTCTCAGAGACATTCTTATGACACTCATTTGGTTTGCGACCCTGGGTGTGGGAACCAATGCATGGTTATAACCCTTACATTTTAAGTTTTATAGTTTAAAAATATTACTTCTAGGTGAAATAATCTCATTTCAAGAATTTTTCATTTGAAATGATTTAGTTCTGAAATCAAAGTAAATGGTTAGAAACAAAGATCTATCCTTCCTTCAAAAAACCAATTAATTTGTTAACAGGGCCCCGACCTCATTCTAAGATAACTGAGGGCTGCTTTAGTAGTTTTGTAACTTCAGAACTACCGTTATCATAGGAAATAGAGCAGTGTGAGGAAATTTCTCTTCGAGAAAAATGGAGGGACCGCAAGAAAAGGTCCGAATTTTTACAGGTTTTATAAAAAAAAAAAATTCTGACCAACATAAATAAAATATTGCCTTATTAGATGCGTTTATTTTAATTTCCTACACATGGTTATATAAACAATATTTTAATATCAGTCATAGTTGAAATGTCATCCGGACTGAACCATTTTAAAATACGCCCAAAAGTCATGTTCATATTTGGCGATGCTCCTGACGAATATAAATATCTGTTGAAATCAATTAACGTAGAAAATTAAACTAAACATATCTATTGAATAAATATTTTATTTATTTTTCAAAAATAAAAGGTTTATTTTATTACAAACACAGAACAAATATTTACTTAGGCTCACTTTCCCTGACACCACATTATAAAAATTAGACTTATTGATGAAATCAACACTGTACAAGCTAACATATGTCATGTACGAAGAAGCAGCTGCGTAAAAAAAAATACTTTATAGGGTCAGCACGCGAGAAAGCCATACCGACCTTATTTACCTAAAACTGTAGATATTTACGTGTATCTAGTAAGATATGTGAAACTAAATAATATACATCGTCACAGGAACATAAGATAATCATATTTCACCAAAGAGCATCAATTAAATAATATACATTGTTACGGAATCGTATTAGGAAAAAGAAAGAATATGGTGATGGTTTACCAAAGAACGTAAACAAATTACTGTTCAACATATTTATATATGATGCTTATTTTAATTTCTCTTTCACCAATAGCTAGTCGGATGCCCTCAATCTTTAATTATGTAATAACTGTCCCCATTTCCCGGCCCCCCATTTGAAGTTTCTGATTTTAAGACTCTTCTGATTATGTAGAGTATATTGGTTCTGTAAGTTTTAGAAGCCCCACTTCCCAAAGCTCTATTTTAATAATATAATTGCTTATAGCTAGGAAATCATTGGTTTTATAAAATAATTAATAAAGTTTATTTATACATTTTAGTAGTCATACAATTTTTCAATAACGAGCTATTTATTATTTCAAAGAGTTACGTAAATATGTTCAAAATGGGATGTATCCAGTTTTGTAAGGGATCCTCTAAATTCTAAACCACTATCTCGGAAAAATGGGTTATGCCTTTTTATTTGTAATGTTAAACTGCACCTAGACACGAATTTTAATCAAAATCATTAGAACACATTTTTAGAAAATCAATATTTTTTCTCTTTTCGCATTTAATTAAACTATCCTTAATTGACTGGGCGTAGCGAGGTTCTGTTTTAACTTGATCATTTAGCATTTCGTTGGTCTATCAGGATCTTTGTACCGTAATAACTCCAATACGTGGATCAGTTTTAACCAAATTTGACATAGACATTCCTTGGACCTCGGTCAAACAACTTACGTAGACTTGGATGATTTTTTAATCTGGTTATCTATTTTAATATACGCCCGTTAAAAAATCTGTATCTCTGTTTGTTCCATGATAGCTGCTAAATGTGTTAACCAATTTTAACAAAATTTGGCAAGTACTGTACATTCTTTGAGCCTAGGCCGAGATATGTACGGTACGTAAATAGTTTTTCAATATGTTGGGCATTCAAAAGGTTATTAAATTAATAGCTCATCTCAAGTGATTTGAAGTTATAAGCATTTGATTTAAGATCTTAGTGTTATTAGGTGTTCTGTCTTATGACAGATTTATTCCTTTTTTCAGTGAACTTAGATCACCAATGCACTCTGTCCTTCGCCTACTCCTTGAGATCCTAGAATTTTCTTCTTTCCTTCACGTCATCTAATATTCGAATTCGCCTCCTTCTTAAGCGTAGCCAATCAAAATTAACATCTATTGCAAAACTGACGTTTTAAACCACGTAAACAACAGTTATTCTTTATTAATCTAATGTACTATTGAATAAAGTATTATTTTTTTTCTATTTAACTTGCTCACCAAAGGTGAATATTATCTTCAAATCCAAGGAGAAACTATAGGAGACGTTTCAACTTTAAATTCAAAGATAAATCTTAAGCGTATGGTAACGATATGAACATGTTATATTTTTTAACATGATATAATTTACACTTTTTTAATGTAGGAAACAAGGTCTACTGTTAACATAACTACTGGTTTTAGAATTTGATTAATTACACTAAAAAACTTTAGATACTAGGCTTGAGAACGAACTGATAAAATGGTCTCGACTCTGGGCCGAGAAACAAACACGCAGATAAAGCTCATTGCGAAAAACCATCAAATTTCGTCATCAAAATTCTGAATAAGCTTTTTCTGACAATCGTGATATTTATTCTCTCCTGGGGGTCGTGATAAGATAAAACGAAAAAGTTGTAAACTCTGTTTTAATGTTTTAAAACCATCAAAATAGGGCCTTTAATTCAAGCGTTATGGGAAGCAATTGTTTAACCGCAGCAGTGTTCGAGAAGTCACACTTGGTCTCAGTTGTTGGAAAGTCTGGGCTTAGAATCCTGTCCGCCTTCGGTGGCTGCATGGTCTGAGGAGCTACTCTCGCAGTAGACTAGACTGCCGATGCTGGGGAGATCGAGGTTTGAATCTCGGTCAGGTTTACTGATGGTGGTTTTTCCAAACTGGTTTTCTATTCCCTTTACACGCAAATACGGCTACACTTCCTATAAATACAACCACATTAGTCTCTAAAACTATTAACGTAATTAGTACATAAGCGTATAACTCGAACTGATAGTAAGATGTGGCGCTAAAAAATAATCAAATGAGACGACGCTTCGCTCCCCCACTAATTAAATCAAAGTCCCCACTTGACGTATCTGACTGGTGGATAAATACAGCCCCTTGTCCCCATCCGAGGGAGAAGGGGGGCTGTGCAGAAGCTCATGAAGGTAAATATTGGTGCAGTTCTATTTGTGTGTTCTCTTCACTGCGTCTCACTACTCGTTGCACCATCATCATATGTATTAGCTATAATAATAGGCAGATATAAGAAAGGTTGAGTTTAGGAGAAAATGTACCAGAATTTGAGTGTAGTGATAGTGGGAAACCATTTAGGGGGGAAAAAAATTCTCAGTTCAGCTGGCTGTGGTTCAAACCCTAACCTTCCCATAGCTCTAAATAAGATTTACATTTATACCTGGTGCTCACCGATGTGAAAAGTTCCTATCACTTTCTAACTTTGGCTCAATATGGATGGATTATGCCCAGTACAATATGAATTTCAACATAATTTTGCGGTCAAGATAAAATACGAAAAGTTCTATCCCGCCCTTTTCCCTGGGCTATGACCTCCATCCACCCTATAATTTAACTTGCAAATATTCCCTTCCCCTTCTGTCAGGTCAGACTAGCACTGAGGCCCTCTGGGGTGCACACTGTTCTGGAGCCGACTGTACGCCCTGCTATTCTTCATGGTTCACAAGTTTGGCGCCTCGGAAAGTTCGACCTCGGCAACCAGCATCTCATCTTACGTGTTTAGGAAGGTAGGCAACAAGTTGTACATGCTACGCTAAACAGAGCTCGAACCTCGGACTTCCACTAAGGACCCTGGGCTACGAATATACCAACTTATATGGAATATCTTGAGACTCTTTTGCATTGCTAATTGAAAGACTAGAGGGGGGCGGGGGGGAGGAATGGTGTCTGTATGTTTTGGAGGATGGAGAGCATAGTAACCAGGAGGGTTATATGAAGCAAGGAAAACTAAAGGAGGATATGGACTTGGAAGGGGGAATAAATAAGATAACAAAGAATAGTTTTAGGAGGATATAAATTGGAGAGGAACTAATATGATACACATAAACCTAGATAATCACTTGGAGGATATATACTGGAGAGGAACTGAGAAGATAAACATGAAGAAAGGAAATTCTTTCGAAGATGTATAGTTTATTCGAACTAGGATGATGAATATGAAATAATAACATTTTTAGAGGATTTTGTACTTGAAAGCAACTAAGAAGAAAAATATGAAATACGGTAATTTCTTAGAGGATGTAGAATTGATAGGAACTAAGAAGATAAATATGAAGAGAAGACATTTCTTAGAGCATATAAACTGGAGAGTAAGCCTACTAACTAGATACAATCTGAAGCGAGGGAGTTTGTAAAGGATGCAAAGTGAGAGAAACTGAAATTATAGATATGAAGCAAGAAATATAATACACAGTTTCTTCTCCGGCTTATATCCTATATTTGTTCAAAATTAATCTAAGAGTTAGTACAAAATTATGTGCATGAAGGTCATCGGTGTGGCTTAAATTTGATTTGATTATATTTTAATCTGTGTAATCGGTTACATTTTAATCAATTAATTTCGGCTATAATCGATTACATTTTAATCTTGGTTACATAGTAATCATTTACATTTTAACCGTTCCTATTTTTCTTTCACTCAATGGTTTCTTGCTTACAAGTATGACTGTGCCAGGCACAAACTGCTTCCTCTCCTGTTTGCATCCTCCAATCTATTCCCCTACTCCCTTCCGGAAGACCGCAGGGAAACTCGTGTTGACCAAAGTTAGAGTTTAGAGAAGAAAGGGGCTCTGGCGTTGAGCGTGGGAACTTTCCCCAGAGACCTCTAACCAAACGGCCCGTGTTCGATTCCAAATGATTACATTATTCAAATTCCTAATAATGATGAAGTCTAACACATGCCGAGTTATCTCAGTGCCAATTGGTTCCGTCGGAGCTACTGACACGGTAAGTTGGGGATATGGGTCAAACTAAAACAAGGTGCCCTTAGGGGCCTCTAATAATCTTTCTGAAATAAAATAAAAAATAATTTCCTCCTAATCACCATTCTCTTCCAAACCCAAATACATCAAGTCACTATTAAATCTTGCGGCAAGCCTATATTAATAAACCTATTATGTGCGTCAAATATAAACGGACCCTGCCTCGGAATTTTTAAAATGGCTTATCTAAGATCTGGTGCCCACGAGCGACTTGCATCATCTTTGCAGTCGCGTCCTGTGACGCTGCGTCACTGTTAAAAGCAGTGCACACTAGCGACCTGCGCCTGGTGACGCTAAGTTGACGCCACGTCACAGCACCCGGAGCAGTGCATATTAGCGACCTGCGTTCTGGTGACGCTAAGTTGACGCCACGCCACAGCACCCGGAGCGGTGCACACTAGCGACCTGCGCCTGGTGACGCTAAGTTGACGCCACGCCACAGCACCCGGAGCAGTGCACACTAGCGACTTGCGTATATTTGGACGTAACTCTCGGCCTCGGTCAGTTTGAAGCCATGGCCGTGATAAGTACTTTCTGGGAGCTAAAAAAGGCAAACTTATCTCTGCTGTACCCCTATTACATGAACTTATAAGTCATATTTATGATATCTGTAACAATAATGAAGTATTTTGTAAATTTTTATTGTAAAGATAAGTGGTAGGTAGTAATGTATCTATTTTAAATGCACTTTTACTATAATTTCCGTACTATCCGGATAATCCAGATGACACATGGTCCCATTTAGTCGTTGTAAACGAATTTCCACTTTATATAAAACATATTTTTTCCCAATTTATAAAAATTATTTAAAAAAAAATTGAGATAGAACTCGCCAAGTGGCTTTAGCATTATGTGTTCCATTTCATCGGTATATGAATATACTGATATAGCGTCTTGCATATCTTCATCCTTGTGGCTTGTTTTTTATTTATGTCGTGGTATTCTTCTAGGGACGACTTCCAAATGACAGGTCTATCCCACACCTCATTGATAAAAAGTTGTATGTCTATTTCATCCTCCATTCTGACTGTACACTGATTACCGTCACAATAACGCGCGCAGTTCGTGTGCACTACTCTGTATTCACAGGTACTGACTGTACACTGATTACCGTCACAATGACGCGTGCAGTTCGTGTGCACTACTCTGTCTTCACAGGTACTGACTGTACATTGATTACCGTCACAATGACGCGCTCAGTTCGTGTGCACTACTCTGTCTTCACAGGTACTGACTGTACATTGATTACCGTCAAAATGACGCGCTCAGTTCGTGTGCACTACTCTGTCTTCACAGGTACTGACAGAACGCTGAGCGGTTGCGTCACCACCGCGTTTTGCGGAAACCTGCGTCATTAGTTTTTACTCAACAATGACGCGAACTTGAAGCCAGACCTCGCGTCCAGTGTGAACTTTATCATTCAAAATAATGCTGAGACGCAGCTTCACATAACGCGACTGAAAAGTTGACGCAAGTCACTCATGGGCACCGGGCCTAAGTTGGTGGCTACAATGCCTAAGGCGTCAGTCTCGCAATAACATCGATTGTTCATTTTTATATTTAATTAGAACGTTCAACACTAAAGGCCGACTCACACAAAACGATAATCTAATCTAATATAAACTAAGATTTTCTCTGCTAACGCTTTATAAAATTAGTGGACCATGTATTTAGATGTGTTGGTTCACACATAAAGCTAAGCCAAGCTATGCTATGCCTTGCTACGCCACGCTATGTTTTTTCCGATTGCTGGCCGGGCAATTTTTCGATCTCCCATCTTGAGCTATCTTACGTTGCGCATGCGTATAGAGCAGCTTGGGCTCCGTGTTGAACAGACGCAGTGCTGGGTTGTTGAAAATAACTAAAGAAGTGTTGAAGTTTTGTTTTCAGTTTGTTTTACGTGTATTTAAATAATATTCTATTTAGGTTTTATATTTAATAAATGTTTCTATATTAAAGCGGAAGCGTTAATTGGACAAGTCAAACCTTAACCTCCTAGATTTTTTTCATTTTCCAAAACAGCATATTTTCTTCCTCAGTACTATCATTATTATTATTAGCACCGCGTCTTACTACTCGTTCGGGTTATACGCACTCAGTACTATCATCTGAACTCAAACAAGACATTTCGGAGAACGCCATCATAACTAAACTTCACTGGAGCAGACCAGAAAGAAACAACACTGAATTCTGGAATGAAAAGAGGGACCATTGATTAGCTTAGTAATGAGTGTGAAACAAACTGACAACGTCTTAATAGAGGACAGCATAGCTTAGCTTAGCTTAGCTTAGCTTAGCATTCTGTGTGTATCGACCTTAACCCTTCTAGAAATGTATTCTAAATTGTAGTGTTTGTGAGGGTAGCTTCGAAAAAACATACCAGCATTAGCTTGGAAAAGGAATGAAGAAAACAGAGTGCTAATCCTCATATGGGAAACCATCCAGCTGAGATTTGAACAGCAACCTTTCTGTCACCATTGCAATCCACTATTTTGCAAGCTTGAAGCCTCATTCCATGGGACCACTGGTGGGAGTTGAATTTCAGGTAACAAAGTTAGGTTGAGATTCAAATCTTGGCTGGGTTCACTAAAGGGTTGTTTTCCCCAGTATGTGGTTTTCTGATACCCTCTCTATTATAATGCAGGTTCACTTTCTCAAAATTATAGCTTCCTAATCTATAGCCTATTAGTGTAATGACATAATTAAACACGAATTAATAACAATAACTAAAAGATTTGTGAAAACATAGCAACCTTTTTAACGGCTGAGAGCACCAGGACTGATACGAAGAAGATGCTAACAACAAAAGCAAAGTCTCTTTTGTTACGTAACAAGAGTCTCCCTATATCTTATATACCCGTCAAGAACAGCCCCTAACATAACTCAGGGCTAGGAAACATCCCCTGGTTAATTAGAAGATCACCCTCCCCTCCCGTCTTCTAAGGGTAGTGGCAGCATCCCCTTTCAATTAAAAAAAGATACACCGTCTCCTCTTCCCCTTTATTCACGACAAGATTACGGGGAGTGTTGTTTTCGCCTGGCTTAAACAAGAATTAGACAACACTTTTTATTATTTTATAAAAAGTGTTGTTAATTTAAACAATGGCGTCTTAGACAGTAGAGGATGGGGTCTAGGAGAAGGGTTGTGGCTTACAATCAAGTTTTCCTAAGTTGACTGTTTCCTGGGCCAAGAGTTTGGTGAGGCCCAGATCTATCTTTCACCTAACAGGGACCCTACACGATCAGACAATATGCATCAGTGTTTGAACGAAACCCAACCAGGTCAGTCTTCTAGTGATTGTTTACATCAGTCCCAACTTCTGATTGAAAAGTGCAGTTAGTGCAACGACATAAATAAAAAAAGACTCACTTCAGTATCCGCATGGTCTAACGCATCTCTTTCACAAAATACTATACTGCCCATTATGGGGATATTGGGGTTCGCATTCCTGTTAAATGTGTTTAAATAAGTGGTTTTACACTCATCTTCCCCGCAAATGCGGGTTCACATCTTATAAATTCAACCTTACTCGTTTTGACCCACTAGCGTAGTTAATATATAGACGTGTAACCATATGGGTAGTGAGACGTGGTACTCTTTTAAAAAAAACGCGTGTGCAGTGATAATACTATGCACGAGGACACACGACTGAAGGAAATACTGACGAACGCGCGCACACACGGTCATTATTACTGTCAGTCTCTCCCACCACTTGCAACACTGATGGACTGATACTGATGTAACCAGAAAGTTTGGATCCTTTTAGTATTTTCTAAGTCCAACCATCAGCCCATTAGTACAGCCCCTACACTATCATTATTGCCATCACTATTTCTTAAAATTGAAATTCTGACTGACTATTTAGAGGTTATATAAGGGGGGGGGGAGGGGGGGGGGAGAAGAGAGAAGGCCTAATGCTAAAT
>CABFOV010000162.1:238185-271600 GCA_902141375.1 Timema poppense | reverse complement strand
TCCGATATCCTACTTAAAATATAATATGCACTCTTCAGCATACTTCCATGCATTTTTCCGTCAACTGCACGGCATTTCCTCGTTTGTTGAGATGGTCCTGCTAAAGAAGAAGCTGGTGTTGAAGTAACTGCACTCTGTGAAGTCGATGTACCAGCGTTTGAATTATCTTGAGTCTCTTAAAGAAGATATTTTGTACATCTGAAACAATGATGAACTTGATACATTTTTACATTTTGTTAATTCAGGTATTCTCTTCAGAAGAACAATGGTTAGAAATTGCTGAATATTTTGAAAAGATGGGGAATTTCCCTCATGCATTGGACGCTATGGATGGAAAGAAAGTACGTTATGAGAAAAGAACCATAGCACAGTGCAACTGAGTTTCACAATTACAAGAATTTTTTTCATTATAGTATTGTTAGCTTTAGTGTATGCAAATTCTCATTTTTTATGTCAACGTTGGGTGCCCTGGTAGGATATCAGATGATGGTCTCTTCAAAAACATAAATTTATATCGAAAGTTAGAAAACAAAGGAATGAATGTACCAGAACCAAAAATATTAAAATTTCCGTATGCTATAGAAGTTGCTTATATGATATTAGCAGATCAAGCATTTGAATTAATCACACTATTAAACCGTTCAGAGGATCTCCACCGAATGGTTCAATTGAAAGAATATTTAACTATCGCTTGTCTAGGCCCCACCGATTTGTAGAAAATATCTTTGGTATAGCTAGTTCAGTGTTTCGTGTTCTTGGGAAACCAATATAACGAAGGCCAGAGAAAGCTAAGAAGGCTGATTTAACAGTGATGTATCTACATAATTTTCTACGTAAACGATCTGCCTCAAGGAATCTTACACACCAAATGGGAAATTTGACAGAGAAGATAAAGGATAGCTCATTCCAGGTAGATGGAGGAATAACCAAGAATCCAAAACACTACAACCTATTGGTAACACACTTAGAAGAGCAGTCAACACGGCCACAAAGATAAAACATCTAGCTGAACATTTTGCAACAAACTGTGCAATTCCATGGCAAAATAACTATTAAAGTTGGTTAAGATATGTTTAGGGCAAGGAATTCAAATATTTTGTACACATTACAATACACACAGCTATCGAAAAACACAATAGGTAAGTATTAGTTAATTACGGCTTGTGTTCTTAGATAGCAAAGCCAATTGTAGGTATAAATATACTTACATCGGACATGCTATATGTAGTGTTACTTGGTATGTTTTTGTCCTTAATAAATCTAAGCCATGTATACGCAAACCATTTTGATGTGTAGATATCGTCTGCACCTGAAAAATGTTATTTGTGATTTTAATTAAGGTAGCAATTGAAATGAATTGAAATAAATTTAATAAATGCTCACCAAAATATGAGCAAATTTTGAAAGTACGTCGTATATTAACTATATGTACAGAACAAATACATTAAATTATGATAGTATGACGCATCACTTTAATTTGTAATACATACATACATATCTGATCCAGTAACTCTGCTCTTTCTCTTGACTTCGTCCGTCTGTAAGATCCCAAGAGCGAATTGACCTTTTTTTTTCAGTTCTTTAACAAGAATATTTACTACGACGGAAATTTCACGCCATACGTCCTCTTATTTTTATAATATTCCGAACTCTTCACATCCCATGATAAACAATTACTCTCATAAAGTCTAATTACTTGACGTAGAGCGTCGTTGTCGTCTATGGTGCGTGTGAAGTGCGGAGCGAGACGTTCCGCTCGCAGTGAGGCGCCTTTGAGCAAGACTACAGTAGCCCCATGGCTTCTTTGGTGCTGACTGACAGCTCACAGCTGACAGATAAAAGCTTTGATAAGTTACCAGACCAAATTATGTATCCCTACGCCGAACCATGTGATTTGCAAAAACATGTGTTTAGCAGTTGTCACTTCTGACTGTCAAAATTTAGGTATATACCTAAATGTTGACTGTCAGAATTCAGCTGTGATCTGTCAGTCAGCACCAAAGAAGCCATGGGGCTACTGTAGTTTACCGACAAGCACACGGCTCGCAGCACATGTGCGCCGCGCATGCCTCAGGGCGAGGCGTGCGAAGCGAGCTGCCTCGCACTGTCCGTATGTGGCTTAACATGGTGCGCCGTTGGAAGGATGAAGCTGTCATGAAGTTTGTCAATTTGTATGATAGTGAGTTTGTTTAGTGGGATAGTGCTATCGCTGACTAAAGAAATAAGACAACGATATGAAACGACCATAAGAGTAGACAGATCAGTTTACTCTCTTGATCTGATGTCTGTGATGGGGTAAGCTTGTCCTTAGAAATGTGTTTTTTTAGCGTTCTACCTAAACAATTTCAACTCCAGTATCACCAAGTTAAGTGTGCCGGCTATCCCTCCTAATTCAAAGTGATAGAGAAAAGTAATTTTGTTTATAAAAGTTCTTACCGAAACATTAGACAGAATATAATTGTTTAGAAAAGTATATAATTTAATTTAAATGTGATATTTGCGGTTGTTCGTCCATTTACTAATGCAGTTTTACATATGGATGCTTGTAGCTGTTAATCGCATTAAATTTGAAGTAATGTATCAGTCATTGAACACCATGATTTCTATGAATTTTAGCGTTGAAAAGTTCTTTGGCAAAGAGAACTATAGTATCCCCATGGCTTCTTTGGTGCTGACTGACAACTGACAACTCACAGCTGACTTCTGACAGTCAACATTTAGGTATATACCTAAATTTTTACTGTCAGGAGTGACAGCTGCTAAACACATGTTTTTGCAGATCATATGGTTCGGCGTAGGGATACGTAATTTGGTCTGGTAACTTTTTAAAGCTGTCAGTCTACACCAAAGAAGCCGTGGGGCTATTGTACGTTTTCCCGATATCCAAAGTCCCTCAACTTCTAACCGCTCTCTTGGTAATAATTAAACAAAATTGTATCTCCATTATCAATTTTTCCCATATAAAGTCTCTTATTGGAAATCACACATCATTTGGTCATTGCTTAAGTTTTCAATGCTGAGCGTGCGCATTGAAACGAGACATCTAACGTTAACCCAATGAAATGCACTCGGAGTCGTGCCTGATAGGAACCTAGGTTTGCACATTAGTTTTATATATTCGCGGGTTAAAATCAAAAGCCGAAACCCACGCATGCCCGTCTTTAATATATCATTCTGAACATATTTTTGTCAACTCTTCAAATATTTCTATTTCTTAAGATCACTCTTTTGTACGAAACTCAAGTAGTAGTAAAATTGATTCTGTTTTCCCGCTTTAGGGTGCAATTGGGTCAAGGGATGATACTTAGGACTCTTAACTCCATACAGCCCACTCTATCTAGTCTTGTTTTCCGGCTGTAAATTCATCGCTATGAAAGTAAAAAAAAGAAGAGGTAAGGTCATCATAGGTGGCTAGCGGCTAATTCTAAGTAATGGGTTTTAGAATGGTTATTTTTAGAGGTTGACCCACCTTAACCATCACTTAAAATCCAGTTTATTGCGGTCAATGTAAAGAGGGTGCCTGGATATTAAGCTTTCGGCTATATTTGGAATCAAACTTTTAATCCTTAAAAGAAGTATGGTATGCATATGGGTGCAATCGGGTACAAACTTCAATATATTAAATATTGTAGAATAAAACATTTGTAAACGGGAATTGAACCTTATTCCAATTGTCTGATGCGCTACCAGCTTTCAGGGCAAGGCCCTAGATGTGTTGTTGGACCGGGGACACCCAGTGATCTAAAGCCCTTTTATTACATTGAGCACCTCTGATAAGACATCTTGTGAATGTGTGGAATGCCAGGCCTCCACCGTGGCTCGGATTCCACGTTAAACTGTAGGTCCTCCATTTCATCTGTAGGTCCTCCATTTCATCTCACAATCACCCTAACATTACACATTAGCGTAAGTGCGTATAACCCGAACGTGTAGTAAGACGCGGTGCTAATAATAATAATAATAATATAAAGATTTGTGCAATTAATTAATAGGTTTATATACTTTTTGTAGAAACACAACACCAAAGACCGTAAGTGAAATAATATACACTGTTACTTACTTACTCTATGGCATTGGAAACTTGGAGAAATGTCACAGAAAAATTGGGAAAAGAGAAATATCTTTGTTCACCAAAGAGCATAAGATTCAAATTCATTTTCAAAGACCTGGACTAAAAAGCTCAGAAATTGTTCGTTTTATAAAAATATATTTCAAATAAAGGATTTTTATCTTTAATTATTGTAAAGTTTTATTACTTTATTTCGTATCTCAAATAGTAGCGGAGAAATGATGAAAATGTTGCCAATGTAAAGTACCCTTAACTTTTTTTTCTCATGAAAAAGTGAGAATTGCCATCTTGTTTAAAATTTAAATGTTCTATCTCAACACGATTTTTATCAAAATCGTGTCAATTTGAAAGAATCGTTTTGTTTTTGACCTTCAGTAAACTACCCTTAAATTTAGGGTTATAGCTAATTCCAAAAACCCCAGAAGCCAAGTTTTAGCCCAACCAGTAAAATAATTTCGGCTGTAGCCTGGCTGCATTGCAAAAAATACTTAGTGTTTCAGGGCGTCATGAAACATCGACATTTATAAAAATATCGATTTTGAGATTTTTGGCGATCACAATACTTTCTCTCAAAGGTTCCAGGAGAAAGTAAGAAATGGTGTTTCAAATAATACTTGACAGTTTAATCTATATGAGCCTATATACAGAATAAATTAACGCCAATCTAAAATACTGAATTGTGCAGTATTTTATATAGGATAATTATGGCTAATTAATGTACATATTTTTATAGCTTACCGTACAGCTGGCATAATACACGAAACAATACGGAAACTGGTGACCTGGTGGTCTAGTGGTAAGGTGTCAGACTTCTGTGCTTGGGTCCGGGGTTCAATCCTCGGTCCTGGCACAGATTTATCTGATAGCCAAACCCTTCCTTCACCTCTGACAAGACTTGTATTAATCACAACTTGTCAATGTGTGGAATGCCAGACCTCCACCGTGGTTCGGATTCCACGTTAAACTGTAGGTCCTCCATTTAATCTCACAATCACCCTACCACTACATATTAGCGTAAGTGCGTATAACTCGAACGGGTAGTAGGACGTGGTGATAATAATAATAGTGAAACTAAATGGGACCTAGGGTTTCCCTACAGTTTATGTGCGCACGAACAACTCCCCTCTGATGACTTGGAAGGGGTGGAAGACATGACCTTGATGTAAGCTCGTCAATAATACGTGGGCCATTTTATAAACTTTCAGAGTGTAAAGCTGTATAGCTCACACCTGACAAGACAATGGCATCCTGACATTTTTACAGTAAAATACTAAACATATAGACTGGTGTTTTCCACTTATTTCCAGTTTAGATATTTATCCATAAATAAATGTACCTAGAAGTGTCCTTGCTTGTTAGTGAGAAAGTCCGTTATTTCACCAAAAGAGCCCACGCAATTAGGTCGGGGAAATCTAAGCTTTATATTATATATAAAAAAAGAATCTGCCCTTTAAAAGTATCCGTTGATGAAGATTTTACCATAGTCCATTGTTTTCACGGTGGATAAATTGTGGATTCATATGTTCACCGAATAAAAAAGAGCTGGGCAGAAACGTGGTCACATGATGAGCTCCAAGACGATTACAAGATTTCAGCTTCATCGG
Source organism: Timema poppense (assembly GCA_902141375.1). NCBI lineage: Eukaryota > Metazoa > Arthropoda > Insecta > Phasmatodea > Timematidae > Timema > Timema poppense. Next base: position 265,927 of record CABFOV010000162.1, on the reverse strand, counting down.
CGTGATTCTCTCGCCGTGACTAAGTAACTTCCCATCTTTCCTATTTCTGTTTGACGTAGTTTTGAAATGTGGGTCTTCAAATCTTAACTCAAATCAGTGCTCATGCGCCAAGACCAGGGGTGTCAAACTCATTGAGGAGTCGTTGGCTGCACATAGGATTTTTATTAACTTTTATTATACATTGTAAAGGCTTATACATAATTTAAAAGCTTATCTTTTCCATCCTCTCGACCTATTCGTTTTTAAAGTAGATTGATTTTTACAAACACATTTTCTTTTAATGCGGATGCAAAAGGCAAATAAAAAAAACAACTTATTTTACTTTTAATTTAAAATACTAAAAAAATTGCTAAAATAAAGTTATAACTAAGACATTACTAATAAACTTAGTACTATTTTAAAATTGAGATATTTTTCATTTAAAACAATGTCGGGATAGTAATTGATCACATATACCGTTTGTTGGAAATCTGGTATCGCTTCCCACTTAATAAATTATCAAAATCTTGAGAAATATTTTGACTTCAAACAATCCTCATAGTGATTTATGAATGTTTGTAATATGTAAGCTGAATTCTTAACTTGGATTTAGTTCACTTTTAAAAGGGAGAAAAACTGTTCATAGATATATTGATAGTATTTTAGCCGCGTTCATTTTGACTGTGGGAAATTTATCACCCCAACCCTTGAGAGTAAACGCTCCCACAGGTTGTATGTTTGACACCCCTGGCCTAGACCATCACTCAATACACGCATGCGCATACAAAGTGAGATACTAGCAAAAAACAGCGTGTACTTTTGTGAAATGATTTGAACTAACTCGTTAAATGGTGTGGGTGAGTGCCGTTCCTAGTATGAGTAATGAGACAATACTATGATTCGAAAACACCCATAACTAAATTTTCGACCGACGTATCAAGCTTTACACGACGACCTTATCTTAACCGTGACAACGTATTGGAAATGCACAAGGTAACCTTGATGCTTTTCACGGTAAACTGATTGTTAATTAATCAGGTTTGAAAGTGACTACTATGTTATTCGTTATTATATTGATTATAGTTATATTATGTCAGGGAATCATGGACCTTGTAATGTTATGTTCGTGGAGCCCCACTTTGGGAGGATGAAGTCTTGTTTCGGGAAGTTGAAGTTTTGGTCGTTGTTGAGCCGCTCCATGTGTAGTCACTTGTAAGGACCTTATTTGGGATCCCGGCGTAATGATGATAGGGGTCAGGTTTTAATTTTACTTTTATGTGAATGCAGTCATTTTGAAGAAACTAATTTTTTTGAAATTATAGAAGCAACTGACCCAGAATAATGTTTTTATTTATGACATCTTCATTAAATTTGATAGCTTAGCGCATTGCGGGCCGTTCTATTGCAAGGTTTGAGATCGAGTGAAGTTTAGTTTCTCGAACTATTCTTATATGTAAGGTTGTGGACCGAATGTAAATGAGATCATTGTTTCACAGCAAAGTTTGTCGTTTAAAGAAGAAAGGGACCATCTTTTCGGCTATATAGCTCGAAAGAAATCATTTTAGAATATTATTTCCTAAGGTTGCATGAGGTTTGAATCATGTTTCTGAGAGTGGTTATAAACAACATAAAAAATGATCACCCATCTGCGTGAAAAGATTTCCTAACACACGAGTTTTATATTCTGAAATTATTCATTAATTTGAAATATATTAAGGCTGGGAACGTTTGATTAGAATTACTACTAAGTGAGAAATATATTTCATTAAGTCATCAACACAAATAATAAAATTGGGGTTATTCTAGAACTAGGGATGAGCTGTGGCCAAAATCACAACTTTCCAATTTTTGTCCTCATTGGATTAGTTACTCAGATTGCCTGAACGGGTAGTAAGAGAAAATAATTCCTTCCCTCGGCCCATAAACAGGGATTGGGGTTGGGGAAAATCCCTTACTATCACAACCTTAGTTTAAAAAAATTGTATTTTGCTGTTTTTACATATTAAGAGCATAAATGATCAATTATTCAGCTTCTTTTCCCAAACTAACACAGAGGGAAAATTTATGTTGATATTAAATTTTAAGTTTTATTACAGATTTTTTTAAATTAAAAAAGCAAAACTTTAGCTACTCAGTTTGTAAAATGTTGACAAATATATAACAGTTACATTCTTTACACCCTCCCCTCCCAATGACCATAAAAAACAACCTCCTTGTAGGTATTCAACCTGTTTTGGTCACGTACCTCCAGGTATCGTTTCTCTTCAAATGTGTACTCCCCAAGTATTTGGTGCATACGCATTGCAAGTTATAAGTCATATTCTGTGATATTTATCTAGCAAGAGAGAAAACAAAATGGCGTTCCCTGTTCACATGTATTTACCCTGAATTTAGCCCTGATTATTAAAAGTATTAAAATGAAACATACAATTTATTTTGCGTGTCTCAAGGGGTACTCTCACACAAGGTTGAGGACCACTGCTCTAAGTTGTACAAGGGTCACAACCTCAAAGCTCTCCAATCTCGCCTATGGGAAGAGGATGGGAAGGGCGGATGAACCAGAGCTCGCCTGTAGGTAGCAGCGGCTCACACTAAGGGTTGAGCTACGTCCTCTTGAGGTCCCCGGTGTAGTGAACGCCACGGCTGAAACATGGCGGGCCGTTGTTTGCTTGAGCCAACATTACCAGGGACTGGTAGTTTGATGAAACTCCTCTGGGAGCCATTTCGCCACGCCTCGCCTCGCCTCCGATAGTTTACTGCTTCTCTCTTTCTTGCACTGATTTGCCTCAAATTAAAGTCGTAAAGTACAAAGCCACAAAGCCTGATTAGGCACAATTTTAAACGTAAAGGGGGAATAAGTGTTTATGTATATATACTTGTAAAATATTACTTTTGTTTCCAGTCTAACATCGGCTTACTATGCATTATGATTATACGAATAAGTACTTACTACTAATTACACTGTTTTATGTATTGGGGAGGTTTAATTGAATGAAAGTGCATCCACATTTGCATGGAAGGGGGGATGGAAAAGATTTAGAAAAAGTATGCCAGGGCACACGACCAGAATCGAAACCCGAACTCACCACTCTATGCAGTCTAGTCCAACATGAGAATAGCACGTAAGACAACCCGGCCACCGAAGCGGGTAATATGACATTAATGAAGGGAATTGACTCATCAATCAATAATTTATCTTTACAATAAGTCGCGCTTTTATACTTATGTTTTAAAAATCGTCTTTACGTGGTTTGTTCCTGTATTTGAATTGGATATAGTATGTATTACAACCCATGTACAACCAACTTGCGCAAACGGCAATAGGCCCTTCAGTTCAATTTTAATAGGCCATCTTTATCAGACATTTAGAAAAGCTACCAGTTTTTTTATATACGTCATTAATACCTATAAAATAACACATAATATAGTAAAATGCTATACATTCGTACCATAAACAGTGTTTGCATTTTCAAAAGGCCCTTCTAATGAAAATTGGACTTTGATAAAGGCTTCCATCCACGAGTTTCAATGATTGTATTTCTGATGGCTTGAACTAACCATTTAAGTGGCTTATGCTAGAGTTTAATTCACATTTCCGTGTGCAAAGTAGACTTAGCTGGTGGTATTCAGGAGGGGTGTCCTCAAATTGGTTGTAAGGGAGGGAGTTCACCAAACTAGGGATTAAACCACCCCTTATAAGTGAAGATGTTACGGGGGAGGGTCACTTAAATTTAAGAAATAAAAACCAAAACAACTCTTCAATTTAAAAATATTGATGTAGATTAGTATATTTGACTTTTCTCCTTTATCTTACTTATTATAAAGTTCATTGTGTTGGAAGGAACCAACTTTACGAGAGTACCCAGTAGTCAGATTTTCACAGGAAGCGACTATTAGAACATAGATAAATTTTACGGTAAAACTTGTTAACATTTAACTTTGTCAAGATCTGAAGAGTGATAATATCAATGTTTATCAAAGGGGAAAGCTGAAGATCTCATGACCTGACGTATGAATACGTGAGAGTAGCTCTATAGCCTGTCAGATAAGGTTCTTACTAAGAAAATTATACTGTACTTACGCCTCAGGCAAATAATTGGAATGCTAAGACAAAGGTCAAATATCTTTTTCCCGTGGTCACACGATTTTTTTTTTAGCCGTAAAACTTTTTTAAACGCCATATTAATTTATATTTAGTGAAGTTTGAAGATTTTGTCGATTTCATGGTGATTAGACAGGGAAAACCTGGAAATGTCAGGGAATCTAACTATAAATGAGTAAGTCAGGGAATTAAAAGATATGTCTGAAATATCCCATTAATTTCGCAACTAAACACTAAAACAAAATACCTAAATACCTGAATAAAATATTTTAATTTTTAAACAGTGTTATCAATTATTTTAGTAGATGCAAACTTTTGTTAATATGTGATCAATAATAAATACAAGTCATTATCCACCATTAAAACTGGAAAAAAGTAGTCAGGGAAAATTGAAAAATTGTCTGGAAAACCTGGAAAAGTCAAGGAATTTTGTAAAATTTGTTTTGTAGCCACCCTGGGATTTTTGTTGATATATTGCGACTAGTTTGGGAACTGATTTGCGAATCGCTAACAATGGATAAAATGATAAATATTTTAACGCATTGTGTACTTATTTGACTGTCTTTGTAGTCTAGTGCTCAGTTCTTGGACACAAATCCCAACTTCGATCCTTGCCACTTTCAGATTTTCTGCATATCATTGGATCAACCCAGCCTCTTGAGGTTCAATCCTCAGTCCCGGCACCGATTTATCTGATTTCCAAACACTTCCTTCACCTCAGACAAGACGTGTATTAATCACAACTTGTGAATGTGGGGAATGCCAGGCCTCCACCGTGGTTCGGATTCCACGTTAAACTGTAGGTCCTCCATTTCATCTCACAATCANCTTGTGAATGTGGGGAATGCCAGGCCTCCACCGTGGTTCGGATTCCACGTTAAACTGTAGGTCCTCCATTTCATCTCACAATCACCCTACCATTACACATTAGCGTAAGTGCGTATGACCCGAACGGGTAGTAAGACGCGGGGCTAATAAAATAAGAGGAGTTATTGAATTAACAAAAAACAGTAGCTCCGGCCAGAGGGCTCATTGTATTGACTAACCGACATTTATTTACAGAAGTTGGCACCATCTTCGCAAACCATACGGTGGCTGCGTGATTGGTATGTGTTTATTGCGGTCTTACTTCATGGAGGTTTTTTTATTCACTCCCCTCAATCCCTACAAAAATACTCTAAAGTAAATTTTAACTTTATTTTCAGGGTGTCTACCATCCGGGAAAATCAGGGAAAACGGCAATTAGCCGGGAATTTGAAGTGATCGGGAAAAAACGGGAATAAGTTGGGAATTTGGTAAATCACAACAAAAATCCAGGAAAATGATATTTTGCTCAAAATATTAAATACAATAATCAGTAAATTATAATGTATTTTTTTTTGTAGCTGTGTAATATATTTTTAATTCCTAGTAAACAATTTTAATTCAAATTTTAAAACTTATTATTATTATTAAAAGAGAAAAACGAGGGAGGAGGGAGGGGGGCGGCGAGTTAGAAGGATGTGACATACTTTTTTAGTCGGGAATTTTAGGAAATGATCAGGGGAAATCAGGGAAAAGGTCGGGGATTTCATTGGTCAAGTTTAGTAGACACCATGATTTTACTCAAAGAATTTTGATGACTTCCCAGTTTTGAGAACTTTTTTTCATTTCGTTGAGGTTGAGCGGGTTAAATACTAGTTTTTTCACTAGTTGACGGTATAACGAATATAATAACGTTGGGGCCCGTATGAAGACTAGGAAACCACGTACTATGTAGAGTTGATTATATGCGATTGCAAGCAGCTCGTTTGGAATGAGTGAGTAGCTGAGCACTGTATCACTGTGGACATTTGAGTCCGGTGACCTTGGATTTGGGAAGCATGCGGGCAGGAAGTGACGCCACACCAGGGTGGTGCAGGGGAGCGGATGCAAAGGGGGATGTGGGCGGGGAGAAACTAGTAACTTTGGGCTAATTTTTGGAGGGTCATCAATTTTATTCTAAGTTAAAAATTGAATATATATATTCAGAACTAGTGATAATTATATCTACAGATATGGTGTTGACTAAAGTAGTATCGACATTAGCGGATACTGTCGGGTGCACTATCTGGGTGGTAAATCTATTGCCCACAACATTAACTGCTGCCCAAATATAGTGTCATGTTCGTATGATTTAGATAAAACTATAGAATATGATTAATTTGCTCTAATGTCAAACGCAATTCATCAAACTAAATGGGTTTCCTTAAACGTTCTAGGCGATTTGACAAACTGTATTTTACGATAACACATTTATGAAATTATTTAGATTATTTGCATGTATCGGAAGAACATTTTATGAAACAAAATGTTGACGTAGAGCATCCTAGATTAACCAAAGGCCACTCGATGTGTTGCAGCTACATAACATATGGTTGGCGTATGGCTAAAGTCTGTTCATGGTAGGAATAGTTTTCTGAATGGTCTTTTTCCATACCAAAAAATCTATTATATAGTAGGATATTGGTAGGAAAAAGGACCTTTAAGAGAAATTCCTACCGTGAATGGAATCTACGAAGTCATGTAGTTGGTTGGTAGCTGTCGCTTCTGATAGATATTATCAATACCCAAGACATAATACTATTAATATTGTAAAAGTTAGCAAAGATTTCTACAAAAGTTATGTTTGAGTTTAGTAAAAGTTGGTCCCTGCCAGAATTCTCTAGATATGTTTGTCATCTGATCTTGTTGTCCAGTGAACATTGTGTGATGTGTGGTGTGTTGCGTGTTGCAGTGGTCTCAACTTCCAGGACCTGATGGTGCGTCAAGGCGCCATAGACTCGCCACCCAAGACGCCCTTCATCCTGGGCTTCGAGTGCGCCGGGGAGGTGGAGGAGGTGGGCGAGGGCGTCGAGGGATTTAAGGTATACTTACTTACCTACAATTATCACATTGTGTAAGCAGGTGGGCATATTAGGGTGGATCTTATTACGTGTGTGTGTGTGTGTGTAGGTGGGGTATTAGGGTGGATCTTATTACTTGTGGTGTGTGCGTGCAGGTGGGTGACCGTGTGGTGGCGCTGCCTGAGTACCGCGCCTGGGCTGAGCTTGTCCTTGTTCCTGCCCAGTACGTGTACCACTTGCCCCCAGGCCTCTCTTTCTTGGACGCAGCGGCGCTCACCATGAACTACCTGGTGGCCTACATCCTCCTGTTCGAGCTGGGCGGTCTGTCGCCGGGCAAGAGCGTCCTCCTGCACTCTGCTGGCGGCGGCGTGGTAAGTACCCTCACCGTCACCAACCCTTCATTCGAGAACAAATTGAACTGGTACTTCCTTAGTAGGAGGAATTAAACCATCTTGGAGGTTGGAGGGGAAAGACAATGATCCACATTAATGGTCGATCGTGAATTTAACCTTTTTTATTAAGTCCTGTACTATCCCACTGTCTTACACCCTACTAGTTTAGCCACTAATTCACGCCTTGGATGGTGGAGTCTCTACAATTAAAATCTCCACGTTTTTACTATTCTAGGAAAGAACAACAAACTGATATTAATCTCACCAAACAAGCAGTAAAGATATGGTCCCTCTTTAAAAAGTATGACACCAAAAGCTGTCTGAAACTAAATATCAAGTGAGGCCATACTTGCGACCAGAACTTTACACCTTTGCAATCGACTGTTCGATGCTACGCTAGATTTTAGAGAAGTTATCGTTTAAAGTAGGCCTAAACAAAACACGGTTAAGTCTAATTTTCTTAGGGAGAACATTTGGCAGCTGGGAAAAGTTACGTGATATATTTTCACCTATTACTACGCAGTAGTGTTATCTGCAACTTCCACTAATGATCTTATAAATACCTACAAAATAAATGGTGCAACACCATCACACAAACTTTCACATTGTGTTACAGCTTCCAAGACAATGCGCGATAAAGTTTTCATTTATAAGTTTCTCATAAGAACACACACAACAAACTCAATTAAAACACTTTGTTCATAAACTCTTTTGTTTTAATATTTTTTTAACAAATTTCCAATTTATAAAATTAAGCTATTTGTAGACTGCTCTGAAATTATTTATAATTTGTAAAAATAAAAACGTCTCCTTATTTATCATAACTATTCCCAGATATTTATTTTGAACTGTTTATCTCAAAGGTCTATTTCAAAAAATTTAATATTTTTTTAGAATTTATCATGAGTAAGCTACTACTTTTTAACAGTTACATTATTCATTATCATGTAAAATAGTCCTCCGAAATCAATTTTGAACAAACAGTAAATATATTTGTAAATGTACTAAAATTTACATAAATTGATATTTAGTAGTATTCTAAAATTGTCTTATAAAAAATAAAAAATCTCACTTATGTAAAAAAATTAACAAGTGCTAGTTTTGAATTAAATCGCTACATCCATTTTTTTAAATACTACCAATAAAAAATTATCAGTAAACAAACTTAATTTGAGGGCTAGGGTCAAAATAAAAAACCTATAGAGGTGTAGCTTTGTAAAATCTAAATATCATGTTTGAGCACTAAAATATTTGCTATTTAATCTGTCATAATTGTTTGTGTTTAGAACATCAATTACATTACAACAGTTGTGCATTGTTACAATTTGTTTTAATTTGTTTTGGGTCATTGTGAAGGCCATACAGAAATGATTCTATAAATGACAAATATTTTGCGTTTATAAAAATATTATGCTAAATATAATATAGTTATAGATGAGTGGTTCCCTACCTTTTCAAATTAAGGAAGGGAAGCAAGAGCAGATTTTCCATAACTGGACTAATTTGGGTCAAATATAGATTCCATACTTTTGACAAAAATATCTTGTCAATATTCCATATTCTATTTTACAAACAATTCATAATTATACATTCTTAGCCAGTTTTATTTGTCGTTTTTTGTTTATTATGACGTGTACATTATTTTTAGCCGTTTTTAGCCTGATGATATAATTGATGTGGTATTTAGACAAATTAACTTTAAATATTAGCACAACAACCAACAGATAAATTAGTAAATGATTCCTTTACACAATTGGTGATCAAGGCCACTGTTGACTCTCACTAATATAGACGTGCTTAACCCGTGAATAAACCAAATTAAACTTACATATAATTATTTTGAAATAAAATTTCGTTGGCCTACTGGTCTAAGGCATCACTCCCTATAAACTAGATATATGACTTGGAGATCGGGGTTTGAATCCCAATTGGGTATAGGGAGATTATTTTTTTTCTTGAATTTTTTTCCATTGTAATACCCGCACAAATCCGTGTATACTTCTTCTAGTCAGCCTTTCTCATCCCTATTACATGAACCTAATTAGTGCATGTACGGGTAATCCATACGGGTACTAAGACGCGGTGATAAATCAATTTAAAAATTAGTTAATTTTCATCATAAATATGTAGTACTAATGATCATCTTGTTTCCAAATTAAAATTGTAGCTAAAAGAGTTTATCTGTGGACCGACAAAAACTAAACCGCTGACTGATGCTGGTCTGTGGCCCACAGTATGGGAAACACTTTCTGAGATTATAATAATGAGGCGAGTCATGGAAAAGGTCCTTATATAATATAAACTAGGTGGGGTAACTTGCCAGGCAGGTGATTGCTGTAGTGATTTGACTGGAGGACAGCCTTCATATTTTACGTTCTAGGTCTGTTATGGACCCATCAAATGGTAATGGTTTTAGATACCTTAGCCATGATAGTCCAGTTTGAAATATTGGCCTAACGAAACGGGTGACGTTCAAGGGAAAGCGCCTGCTACAGTCTATATATATCCCACTGTGAAATAGCACTTTTTTTTTTTTAGGTAGCAGTACCACCAAGTGGAGAATCACGGTAGACTGTGCAGAATAATGTATACACTTTCAATTGCTTTTTACAGGGTTTGGGAAAATGTTCTAGCTATTTCGAGTTTATTCTCATATAGCATGTTAATGAAACATTTACTATGGTAGCACTATTTGATATAGTCTTATTTTAATAGGAAGACCCTTAGCTAACACCACCTATAAAAGTACTAGATTTATTTAAAAGTATTCGTACACCATCTCATCCCGTTATGTGCAGGTGTCACTTGTTAATTTATTTTATTGGTAATATTTATAAAACGTATTGGCTATCTGGCAAAAATATCACCTTTATTCTAAGTTTATTCCAGCCAAAATTCTGCTTTACATCCTCTATATATCACGGAACCCCTAGTGTTTTGATTAATTTCAATATTTAAGAAATAGATTAAATTATAAATATATTTGCCAGCATGTCAGATTTAAGGGGTTAACTTGTTACAATAAAACTACTAAAGTAAAGTTTACCTTAATTATACATAATAGAAATAAACCATTGCCTGAGTGTTTCCGAAAGTTTTTCCAGCTGCGGGTCTCTTTTGGAGCCATGACCTGACATACTTACCCTTTCCAGCTCTTTTTAAAACAAGACTGGCTTATATTGTAAAGTTTGAAGCTTTGTTAAGAATTTGAGTGACCATTCAGTCTCAAGCTAAACAAAATCGTGTCATAGGGGAAAAAAATACTTTAAAAAAAGGCAACATCACATCGGTCTGAGTTAATTTGTTTAGCAGTAATTTAATGATTAATGAATTTCATTGGTACTTTGTGTATCCTTTGAAATCCTTCGTATGCCTTTTGGGATACGTGTACCAGTTTGGGAAAAACCTAGAACCAATCGTTTTGCTCAATCCTCATTCACTAAGACGTAGAAAAATATTCTAAACTAAGCAAATAATTTAATACGCAATATAGGGAGTTAAACATATCCTAGTTTGCCAGTTACAATAAACTCGATACCATACTTGAGATTTTAAAATTCTCACCTATAAGAGTAAATATTAGGATTTGACGAATTACTTAGTATAGAGCGCGATTGACTCTTAGGTACGACGCAAAAAAAAAAAATGTTATGTTCAGCATATTGTATCGCAATTGTGGGCTTGATTTGACAGGCAGGATAGCTTTTGGGAGGGTAAGGTCGCAGGCAAGGTAATTGTGTTTTAGAAATAATATGTAGTTTTACGAATTTTAGTTGACTAGTACAAAACAAAATGTGATGTTAGTGAAAAGATAAAGTATAGATATCGGACGCCCGCGCTCGTGGAAGAACTGGCCTAGTTTGTGAATACTTGAACCTATGAAGCGGGCTGGTACCACGCGTGAACTCCACAGAACTCTATATTGAGACCCTGAGATCAATGGGTGCCCTCTTATAAAAAGTGCTAATAATGACCCGAAGATGTCGCCTGAGGTAGAGATGGAATTGTTTACAGCCCCGTTGCCAAAGAGTAAAGGTATTTTATATCACGCTCTGGCTCAGTTTCTGGAAAACTGGTTCAGTTATTGTTATGAATTGTCAGCGCTCTCCTGTAACCTATCTAGTACATTTCATACATGCCAAGCCAGCTATTTCAGTGCGTGCTGCGTTCTCGAATTATGTATCCATGGTGGCTACAAACAGGGAAATGTCAGGGAGTTTAACTAAAAATAAGGAAAAGTCAGGGAATTAAAAAAATTATGTCTAAAATATCCTATTAATTTCACAACTTAACACTAAAACTTAAGTTAATAATACCTAAATAAAATAACATTTTAATCTTTAAAATAACTGATTAAATTGTTTATGTTTAATAGATTCAAAGGTGACCTGGTGGTCTAGGGGTAAGGTGTCAGACTTCTATGCTGGCGGCCGGGGTTCGATCCTCGGTCCCGGCAAAGATTTATCTGATTACCAAACCCTTCCTTCACCTCTGACAAGACATCTTGTGAATGTGGGGAATTCCATGCCTCCACCGTGGTTCGTATGCCACGTTAAACTGTAGGTCCTCCATTTCATCTCACAATCACCCTACCATCACACATTAGCGTAAGTGCGTATAACCCGAACGGGTAGTAAGACGCGGTGCTAATAATAATAATTATTATAGATTCAAACTTTTTTTAATATTTGATCAATAATAAGTCATCATCCACCATTAAAACTGGAAAAAAGTAGTCAGGGAAAATTGAAAAATGTTGCCTGGAAAACCTGGAAAAGTCAGGGAATTTTGTAAAATATAACTTGTAGCCACCCTGGTATCTCAGAACAAACATTCAAAGATTGATCAGTGGTTTTGACGATTGTTTTGATTTAGTGTTTCTATAAAACAAAAGAAAATAATCCATGGTCATTAAATGTTTGCTTGAACAAGAGTATAATCTCGTTCCAAAAGTGGAAGAAATGTTTTTATCTGTGACAGGAGTTTTTGAAGACTTTTTTTTTATATATAGGAAGGAAACGAACAAACGTTGAGGGCACTCACCAGAACGGTGGTTCATGTTGGTACCGCTACCTGTCTGACACAACAATGTAGTCCGTTTCTTTAGCTGCGAACCCCCTTCTCCCCCTCCTTTTACAACCTAAAAGGTATGACGTGTTTTGAGAAGCTGCATACTACCACGAAATAGTGCCAAAGATGATGGAGGATTGCTTCGCGGACAAACACCTGGTTCCATTGCGGCGGAGGGTGATGCCATTCTCTTGAATTTTTAGTGGGGTCTTTATTGTATGACCTTTTTCTCGATGTTTGAAACAAAATAGTAAGTTTTTTGACAGCCCAAGGTTTAGAGGAAAAATATTACATTCATTAAAACAAAAATAATAAAAATCCCTTACTAGTCATTATTTATCTTGTCTTTCATCAATGTGTTTAGATGCAGGGGTGAAGGGGGTGTGGGGGGGGTGAAGTGATCTTTGATATGGTTAACAATATTTTGACTTAAGTTTTTCTCTTTTGAAACGAAAGCTCTCTTAAACCAAAATATTTTTGAATATTGATAATTTATATTTCCAGTTTGATCCAAGATTTGAATAATTTGCTCCTGGCGCATCGGGGGCCTCCAACGATCTAATTGCCTAATTACCTAATTACCATAGTCCCCACCCCATACCTCATTAATTTATTCTATAAATCACTTCTCAGGAAGTACAGGATTTTTTAAATCTCTAAAAGCTACTAGGTTTTCGTAGGTGACCTGGCGGTCTAGGGGTAAGGTGACAGACTTCTGTGCTGGCGGCCGGGGTTCAATCCTCGGTCCCAGCATAGATTTATCTGATTACCAAACCCTTCCTTCACCTCTGACAAGACATCTTGTGAATGTGAGGAATGCCAGGCCTCCACCGTGGTTCGGATTCCACGTTAAACTGTAGGTCCTCCATTTCATCTCACAATCACCCTACCATTACACATTAGCGTAAGTGCGTATAACCTGAACGGGTAGTAAAACGCGGTGATAATATTAATAATAATATTAATAATAATAATAGGTTTTCCGTAACGTATTCATACAGTCAGGTGATCTGCAGCTGTCACTGTTGTTGTATATTATAAGTATACTTATAAAATATCACTAATGATATTTTAACATATTATTAACGTTGGCTGCAATGATTTTTTTATATTTCTCAAAGAGTCTTACTGTAACCCTACTCTATGAATCTTCGGTGGGCTAAAGTGCCTCGCGGAAGGGTATCAGTTACTTAAGGATGGGCACAAAGTTTTGGTGTGTTGACTATGGGGTTGGGTGGGGTGGTTTACCTCTTAATAAATCTTGACTTATAAAATGACTTGGTGCTTTTTTTCGATCCTAGAACACGCTTAAAAATGTTAGGTGTAAATTTCAATCAAGTACCCTGCATTTTGTAAATTCATTTATATAAATACCTTTTTTGTTAAATATAGGCCAAATTCCATTACCTCTTGCCTGTGAATGCATAATTTTAAAACTTTTTTAAGATTTAAAATATTAGGAGACATTGTGATAGCTTAAACATTTTTTAATAGTTTCTTTAAATTGCTATAAGCTTTTTATTTATAGTATTTTTTTAAAATGTGTCAATAGTTTGAAAGTAAGCAGTGCGGTGTTCCAAACAGAACGTGAAACTTTATAACTACCAGTAAGTGTTGTACCTAGTCATTACCGTGTAGGTATTATGCAACACGTTTACCTTTGTTCGTGGAACGCAGCAACTTGCGTGACAAACCGGATTATTTGGTCCAGGAGGAAGATGCTTCAGGGTTAGTTGTCTGCCCAACAACGCGTGGTGTGGTCCTAAACACCACTCAATGGAGGACAGAAAATATTTTCCATTTGGGGTGTGTGAACGGCCGTTGGCTCTCACAAGCACCCCTCCCCCTCCCCCCAGCAGATCCAGAAAAGTCCTCAGTGTCGTCACCATGCTCATTTCCGATTGTAGGGGGACAAAGATATATCTTCCCATACCGTCCCAACTCTCTTGTTCTTCTCATTATAAAACTATGTATTATATTTAGAGCGCCCCTTTACCCCTGCCATGCCACTATATCCATCTTTAAGATACTTTGATAGCGGTTCCCAAATTGTCTCTACTCGCAAACCCCTTTCACAAACATCTGAGTTGCACGAACCCCCTGGTAAATTTACACATAATTTTTGTGAAATTATTGTTGTTAGCATCACACTACCATGAGAACTTCTCCTTTAAACTTAACAAGAAACCATTTAATGGCAAAGATTCATAGATTTTCTTTAAGGCTTTTGGCCCTGTCTAGTGCAAATCTAAAACCTATTTTGTGGGATGGTGGGCGGGAGTGTGAAAGGCGTGGAGTGGCTTAACAACCGACCAGAGTATCCTTGCGCGCCAACAAGAAAAGATGGATCACGGAAACTAGGTGGTGCTAGCTACCGGTCATGATTTGCGGAAAAAACCATAAGTTTGGAAAGTTTTCTCAAGAACGAGTGGAATTTTTATGTTAATATTTTCAACACTCCTTCTAAGATAATATATCTATGTTTATTAACTATTAATTTTTCTTATTGTTATCAAACCAGCAGTTTTATATTTAAAAATGTAGTTTTTATCTATATTTGATGGTTATTAAAATGATAGGTGTGTAAACAAAAAGTATAACTTAATCGACATGCTTCTATTCCTGAACAAACCGTTTCTGTAAAGAAAATGGCAAAACAGAAAAATTCTTAAAGATAACAGTTTGTAGCATTTCCACGCCAAATGAAAAGGGCCAATCGCGTTTGTTCAAAATAAGTGTAAATTTCAAGGAGCTGCTCTTTTTCACCCACGCTTAATGTGAAGGATTTCAAAACTGCTGTCTCTTCCAGAGGATTGAGAATCATATTGTTATTGGACCTGGCTGGGAAATTTAGCAGAATGGCTAAACGAGGTCTTGGGTGCCAATTTTGAAATGTGTTTTTAGGATATGGCTATTGGCTCCCAAGGTCATCCTTAAGGTGGGGTGAAAGGGGACGCGAGAAAATGCCGGTGTTTTTGCAGTTTTTATGGAATTTTTTTTGTCCAAAATCAAATATTGCTCCAGTAGAGACATAATTTAATTTTCTTGCCATTGGTAACCTAGCGGTCTAGGGGTAAGGTGTCAGACTTCTGTGTTGGGGGCCAGGGTTCAATCCTCGGTCCCTGCACAAATGAATCTATTTGCCAAACCCTTCCTTGCCCTCTGACAAGACGTGTATTAGTCACAACTTGTGAACGTATGGGATGCCAGACGACCCCCACCATGGTTCGGATCCCACGCTAAACTTTAGGTCCTCCATTTCATCCCACAATAACCTTACCATTACACATTAGCGAAAGTGCGTATAGCCCGAACGGGTAGTAAGACGCGGTGTTAATAATAATAGTATTAATAATTTTTCTTGGCATACCTGGTGACCTCACAATTTCATGAATATCTGTCAAGGGTATTCTGGAATTTAATGACAACCTTTTTTATTTATTTAAAAAGTTAGATAATACCACTATACTCTTGAGAGATATTTAGGGACTGTTGATATCATGTGAAGAAAATTAAGCTATGTTTCTGCTGGAGCAATATTTTATTTATTTTGGGCGAAACTTTTCCCATAAAAACTCCAAAACATTGGATTTTTGTTAAATCCCCTTTCAACCCACCATAGATAATAATATTTAGCACCGCGTCTTACTACCCGTTCGGGTTATACGCTTTAAGTACTAATTACTCTAATGGATTAGGAATTGGGAAGGTTGAATTAGAGGAAGTGAACCCGCATTTGCGTGGAGGGAGAGTGGAAAACCATCCCCCAGTTCACCCGACCGAGATTCGAACCTCTATCTCCCGTCCTCAGCAGTCGAGCTCAACACTACAAGCGCGTTAGCAAACTACGCCACCGAGGCGGGTCCCACCATTGGAAGGGGATAGCCGG
This sequence comes from Timema poppense, assembly GCA_902141375.1. Classification (NCBI taxonomy): domain Eukaryota; kingdom Metazoa; phylum Arthropoda; class Insecta; order Phasmatodea; family Timematidae; genus Timema; species Timema poppense. The sequence goes on along the minus strand of CABFOV010000162.1, from coordinate 249,631 downwards.
ATAGGTATAGAAAGGCCACTCTAAAGTTGGCAAGCTGAATTTCACTCATCGCTAGCACTTGCAGCGTTAGTGCCATGAACTAAAAGATTCGAAGCGGGACGTTACACTTGGAACAAAACGAATTTTCTATTTAGGAATGTTAATTAATAAATTCTTATATCAAATAAAATGTAACAAAATCCATAATTTTATAAATAAATCACGTTTTAAAATGTAGAATTTAGAAAATCTAGCTTAACTTCGTATTAGAAATAAACGACAAAGTTCTAATAAAACAATGGCCTAAAGGTGAATTTTACAGACTTAACACTTCCTTTTCTATAGACTTACGTCAACGCATGCGCATTCCTCTGTGACGTCGTTACAAGCTGCTCCTAGCGGTAGTGCCCCAAAATAGTATTTCTTCCTCTTTGAAGCATAAGGCAATTAAAAGCCACGGTTAACCCGTTGAAGGTGTTAACCAGCACAATTATGATGGTTTACCTTGCTACTGGGAATCTACTCACGTCTCCTCGTCTGTCTTGGGCAGTCGCTGACCACTGAATATTGCGAGAACAGTATTCTAGTTGAGGTGTGCCATATCAGTCTGAAGAAACAAGTTTCCCTAAACGTGTGCTAGTGTTCTCAATAGACCGGTGCAGTTCCTGAAAAAGTATTCCTCCTGGGATTCTTTAGGTCGTTTTTTGTTAAACTGAAATGGAACGAACCCCGATCATTTTCCGTTAACATGGTCGGCTTTAGTAGTCTTGGGGAAAAGTGCTCACTACAAGACCCGATTTTCGTGGGTTCAAACCCAGCTGAGGTTAACTGGTTTTTATTGAGCAATAAAAATCCGTTGCTCACGACTTCCTTCGGAGGGGAAGTAAAGCATTAAGTCCATGTCGATTGTGGCATGAAAGAGAACCCCGGAAGATATTTGAAGAATACTTTTCCGGCAAAATTGGTAGGCCCTTTCGATCTCTCTCCGATTCCCATGTGCTGATTTAATCAGTCGGTTCAGTAAGTGCACGTTAAATAACTAAATAATTTTTATTCTATACGAGGAAAAAAAAATTATCGATTGTATTGCCTTATAAAAGGCCTTAGAAGCGCTATAAAGAAATTGATAATGCTCCGTAGCGACGGGCACATGGAATAAACGTAAAGTTCGATTAGTCTGGTTTTCCGGTAAATAGGAATACTGTTTCCAGCTTGAAGCTTGAAGTTTTAAGTCTTCCCTAACCCGCCCCGGTGGCGTAGTTAGCTAACGCACTAGTCGTGTTGAGCTCGACTGCCAAGAACGGGGAGCTCAAGGTTCGAATCTCTGTTGGGTGAACTGGGGGCGGGGGGGTTGTTCTTAAACAATTTTCCACTCTCCCTCCATGCAAATGCGGTTTCACTTCCTCTAAATTCAACCTTCCAAATTCCTAATACATAAGCGTAATTAGCACTTGAGTTTATAACCCGAACGGGTAGTAAGACGCGGTGCTAAGTAAAAGTCTTCCCTAAAGTTTTCTCACCCTCCTTCTACGTAAATGCGTGTACATTCCAGCTTCTTAATCCCAACCTCATTTCGCGTGGCAAAATCCGGACAGCCAGGGCAGTTAGTATAACGTTGTGTGACAGTAAATATATTCCTACGACAAACGGAATAGTTTCAAACATAAGTTATTAGGTGGGTTTTCACACCTTAGCTTGGTCAGTAGCGTGTTTGGATACTGAGATAGGAGTCCCGGGTTTGATTGCCGACTCGGCTGAAAAATGTCATTAGTGAAATGTGAGTTTTCCCCTTTCACGGTGATGAATTAACGACCGGGGGCTGGATGTTGTCATTTATAGAGTTAGGTTAGCTTATAAAGTCGTGTGCTGATGCAACCGGTTGGTCCAGAAAATGTACGTTTAAGACCTTAAATAAAATAAATTTATTGGGATGCATTCAACGGCAGCCAAATAGTTTTTTCGGGGCTAAATAAACACAATTGTGGACTTTAAAACAACCAAGATTTTTAGGAGATGTATTTTTCTTGCTTAAGAAAAGTGTTTTTTTCTAAATAATATACGGAGTCTCTAAAGATAATTCTGATTGGTTGGATCGGTATCTTCAATGTTCTAATGCCTCACGGGTAGTTCGTCGATTTGACGCGTTCGGAACTTCTATTTGAGTAAGTCGAAACGAACTTTTGTGGCGTGGCCTCCGGGGAGGAAGGATCAATTTATCGATTGTTAATAATGTGCGTGGAAGTGAGTCAGGCGGGTTTGACCTATTACGTGTGTTGTGTTGCGTGTGTCTTTTGTTGCCACGCCGGGAAAACTTACGAATTTGTTGATACATCGATATTGTAATCAATACCGATATTTGGTAGGTTACAAATTTTTCAGTTTCTGTTAAAAACTGGAGGGGTTTGTAACACTACGGACTTTTTCCATATATAATAATGCTGTGATATTTCGGTTGTCTATAGCTCCTTGGTCGAGCGCCTATCATCACTATACGGAATAGATACCGTTTAACTATCTGTTAATTGCTCCGTGGTCAAGCACTAATTAAATCGGTATATTTATTAAATGAAAGAAAGAAAACTATTGATGGCTGTTAATTCACACACGGTTTATTCAAATGACATCTGTTGATTACTTATACATACTCCAATTAAATGCTTTATATCAATGCACACTTGTGATAATAACGTAAATTATTGTATTCTGTTAGACTGTGACTGCGAGTGCCACTGCTAGTGTGTGGGTAGGTGATTGGATGCGTTGCTTGGATGCCTTAAACATGCGCACAAGCGGCTTACATATGATATACCCCTTGCCTCTTGGTCCCTTCGTCAACAATGTAAAAACCAACTAATAGAAAGTACTGGTGACAGGGGTTTTGAAGGCTAGCTTCTTATTGGTATAGGAATTGGCGTCCTTTGCCAAATACTGCGGAGTTGTTCTTTTAACAGGAAATTGTATAAAAAATATATTTTAATGGTGTAATCCTTTAACATTATTTCTGAGAAGCGCGTGTTTATTCATAGATGAATCATAAAAGGATACTCTACATGTGTTACTTTTAAAGAAAAATTACCTTCATCCATGACTTTTTACATATTTTAGCGTGATCCAAACCAATATCATTACAGGTTACCTATTGTATCGCTGAGGCTCGCTCGTCATAAAAGTTTATAAATCCCACGTTATTTATGAAGTCAATTATAATTTTAAAATAGTTTCCATGCCAAAGTGGAGGTGAAAGGTATGAATATAAATGTCTGAAATTAAAAACATAACAATTTTCAAAAAGTTATATAACTTGAATTATATTGGAGGTTTAAATTGGCTCATTTTCAACGATATTTTACGCGGTGTCGCAATATTAATGTAAAAACTATATCTAGCTTTCCTCCAACAGTCTTAAATAAGTTAAAACACTAATTAGCTAATGATTTTATTTTAAGTAGTTTTAAAGCTTTAGAACTGTCATTCACCCCCCCCCCCTCCAAAAACACTTGTGTAGATATTTATTTTATATATGGAAGCACTTTTAATTATAGAAGTCTTTATCTTAATTTAGCTGCATCATATTTAGCTAAGGCTGAATGGTTTTTTATTAGTAAACTAATACTAAGAATACCATAATCAATGGAGAATGGAGCTAGGAAATGGATAAACTATCCTTGATGCATCCGGTTGATAATAAAGCACAAATTCTCAATGGCATCCAAGGACATTGTACGTCTAGCGACCTATATCATACAGCCACCACTTACTAATAGTTAATATAATATAGATTATTTTATAATATTCTCACAGGTAATTTAAATATACTTAAACTTGTTAAACCTGAACTAAGCTACCAATTCAGATGAGCCCGATATTTACACAAATGGGTAGGAGATGGGAAGGTAGAATTTAGACGAAATGTTTTCCTTTGCACAGAGCGGAAAACTAAAAAGAAAACTTAACCTAAATCTAACTGGCCTAGAACCGTACCCAAACTACCCTATTACTGTTTTATGTTTATAATTTATTTTAGTAAGGAACGTTATAAATATAAAGTTAAGAAAGATTTAATTTAATACAAAATTTATGTTTTAAATAGGTTAGAGGAAAAGGTTTGTTTAAGTATTGGCCGCCGCAACACGTATTCAATTATATTAACATTTTCTATTAGTTAGTCAAATAACAATACGAATAGGATACATAAAGTTGGAGATGAAATAACTTAGGTTGTGATAATTAGCGTGGAGTTTTTAAAATTAGAACAAAATTTAAAAAAACTTATGGAAAATTAAAATGGCACTAATAGTAACCATGTAATACCATTAGATTATATTAGAAATTGTTCTTATAGTTGGAATACTTGATGCATTGGCTAATCCCTGGACCAGTTTTTCTCACTTCCTAAAACTGATAATTGTATTAAATTAAATCTCAACTTAATAATCCCATTACTAAGAAACCACGGCCAGACGAGTTTGATATGACGCCTTACCCTGCATGTCCAGGAATACGGGGGTAACTTTTAAGATTCGACAAAATTCTAATAATTTGGTTTTTTAATTGTTTAAATAGCTATAAGCGGTTATATTTCTTAATTACGGTTATAGCCCCATCTGAATACCTCATTCTTTAAATGTATATAAGTAGCTGACGATTTCCTTACGTCCACCACTGACTGCCTTAAAATATGAGTGAGGGGTGACCCTTGACACGGGATTATTCTTGGATAGCACGGTGGTTAGAGCATTGGCATACCTAATCAAGAGTCCCGGGCTCGATTCTCGTGTCCAGTTGTCATTTTTCTATTTTGGAGAAATTTAATATAGTTTAACAAATCATCGAAGATAATACCTTCAATCAATATTCAAGCAAGTCTTAAATTAAGATTCTTTGTTCATGTAAGTTACCAAGAATATCTCATAAAAATATTCACTTTGAAGGCGATAAATATTTCAACCATACTCATCATTGGTCTTATGGTTTAAGGCGTCACTCTCAATGGATTGAACTTGACTGTATACCTTGAGAAAGATGTTTACTAAAGATTTTCCTAAATAGTTGGTGGTACATTACCTATAAATTCTACGTTACTCATTTCTATTTTATTAGTGTAAATATTTGTGGTGTGAGAGAAAATAAAGTTAATCACTTTACATAGTGGGCGATGGGTTATCCCTTTTTTCGCTAGGACAGAAATTAGTTTTATCAAACATTTCCGTTATAACATGCAGGCGTCATTCCTCCACTGGGGTTGACAATTTCATCAGAGCCATCAGCTCAAGACTCGAGATGGCGGAAGATTATTTTCCCCTGAACATCCATCCCTCCAACCCTCCTCCCCCCTTCGAATTATTTCTGAGCCCAAGAAAGTCCGTTGCACCTGGGAATTCCACGAGGCTATTCAGGGTTGCATTCATCTCTTCTCACCCACCCCTTAACCCCACCCAACACTCCAGGGGTAGTAAAGGTTGACGTGACACGTCCACCATGTTCCGAGCTAGCCTCGTTATGCCCTGTACACGTGGTGTTGCACCCCTAACCGCCATGATTCTAAATTGAAGACTGTGAAGTTACTAGTACTGTGTGAACAACCCAGTAAAAAGGGCTGATATTAGCAAAATAAACTACGACAATCACGATAACTTGTACGCAGGTATTTATTGAGGGAAGGGCAGTTAAGCTTCAAAACCATTTGAAGAATCCGTGATTATCTTAGAACTTCCTGACCCTATTAAAACATTTCTTGTTGTTAGAGTAAAGTCAGAGCCGCGTTTCTAAACAAACATTAGATCTCGGAACTGTGCCACATTTTACTTGAAACATCATTGAAAACTGGAAAAAGTTTTTGGTTATATAGGATACGTTTGACCTCGATTTTGCTGTGAGCCATTTTTAATAAGAAACTAGATCTTAAACAATATTGTATCTTTCGACGTCTGAAAGGCATCATTGTTACGACGAGCGGAATCCCTAAGAACAATATAATTATTTTATACGGTTATATATAATATATATATATATCACCATCCATTTTATAGATTGTAAATAAAATCAACTTTTTTTTTTTCCAACCATTCCTTATGAAAAATGTTTGTATCATGTACACGCACCCTCTTTTTAAAGGAATATTATTTTGTTAGTATCATGAGTTAATCCCAAAATAGGAATGAAAATAATGACGGTGGTAATGCTCATATTCCCAATCTAGTTAGTAAGTCGTGTGCTAATACATTATGATATGTTTTAGAAAGTGTACATAGTACATTTAATAACTAAATAATTAATTAACTTGTTTACGGTGTTTGGGAATGGAAGCATATAGAGCTGAGCTGTGATTTACTGTCTGAGCTAATCTGCTACACATAAACTATTTTATAAACTGTGTTTATCCCGCCCTCTAGTAGAGTTTGTGTCCTCAGAGGGTCCCGATTGTTTATCCCGCCCTCTAGTAGAGTTTGTGTCCTCAGGGTCAGGCCGTGGCACAGCTGTGCCGCACGGTGAGCGACGTGACTGTATTCGGGGTGGCCTCAAAGACCAAGCACGAGGCCCTCAAGAGCACCATCGACCAAGTGCTGGAGCGAGGCTCGGACTATGCCAGTGAAGTGCGCAAGTGAGTACAACTAGTGGTGTTGAACCTGTTTTGTTTGTTCATAAACTTTGTACTCCCAAAGTTGTTGCCGCATAATGCAAGTTATACATATACATATATTTAAATTTACATTCAAGATAAATCATATAACATTCAAGATAATTATACATATATACTGTATCTATATAAACCGCAGGGAGTTTTCTTTGCAAGTGGATGCAAACTAATGTAATTCCAGAGCCATTTTTGATAGGTCCTACCGTTTAGCCACAACAGACCTCTAAAAGGCCCATACCGACTTTAAAGTTGCTCCGCCATTTTGAATTATTTTGGGGTTTAAATTTTTTAGCTTTTTTGTATTTTACCGCCGGTTACAGGCTAGAAGCAATAAGTTTGCCAAATTTCAAGTTTCTAGCTCATCTGGAAATGGGTAAACATTGTCAGTGAGTGAGCCATGTGACCTTATAGTAGTATAATTTTAAATATCACTTAAGATTCTTTCGCGTACTCGAGGGGATGTGGGTCTCCCATTGCACTGGGGCATAGTCGCACGTCACCACGAGTTAATACACGTGTATAATTCTGAGCTAATTTTTAGCTTTGCCTAAATTACAGGCTAATAAATTGTTTAACTTGTCCCCCAATGGCCAGGTCTTGAACAGTCTTGGGAGTAGGTAATCATTTAGAGTCGTAGTTATTAGTATTTGATAAGTTTTTGACGAACTGGACTTTATATTGAGTAAAACTCTGCACCATTTTCTTCTTTTGATTCTCTTTCTATTGTTACAAATACCCATATGTGACTTCAAAAGTGAATGATAAATAGCGTTTTGCCTGTGACCAACCAGTACTGATAAATAATTGTTCATAGATGTCTAGCGCTGATCCTTGTGAGATTCTTTTTAGTAATTATATATTTTTTAAATCTCTACAAAGATCTCCCAAAAATACCTATTTTGAAGAGTTGTCACTTGCTCCAGATCTGCACAACAGTTTAAAAAATACACTGTAAATGGTAATGTGTTGATTACTTGTACTAAAGTTAGAGAAACACTGTTCTTAAAGCATTAGAGCTTAGATTAAAGTTGTGGTATAAATGTAGAGTTTTAAATTTACATTGGCATTAATTTTGAGATAGTAAAAAGAAAATTAAAATTTGCTGAAAATCCCATTACTTAGAAATCCCCAGAATGTTTGGATTTTCCTGACAGAAGGGTCCGATTTGTGTGTTAAGGCTATGGTCACAGTAGCACCATACTCGGGCCGAAATATTGTTCGGGCGAACTCGACAAACTCCTCCTATATTTTCAATCTCATGGTCCTCCATTAACTTGGTCATAGTACAACCGTTAAGTTTGGCCGATTACGTCCGACGTCGTACAGATTAAAATAGATTTGTTTGTTTCGGCCTAACTGTTCGATTTTCAAGAGATAGTCTGTACTCTTATCTTGAGAAAGGCATGGCGAATTGGTGGACTGTGAAAAGTTAATAACTTTGGTATTTGAAAGAAAAAGGATTTAAGAAACAATCTATATCATAATAGAGATAATTCTAAGATTCTATGGCATGAGAATGCGACATAAATGGAAATTAGAAGTATTTTTATTCTAAATTAACTTGTTTATAAAAAATAAGCTATTAATCTGGTTTGTAAGAATATTTTAATTATTATGACATGCAAAGACATTTGGAATAAACGATAATCATTAAAGAAGTTTTCAACTAGGGACACGCCTATTTGATAAAAAAAAAATACATTTTACATTAATAACATTATTATGCTAACATATCGACCCTAATATTATAGTAATTTGTGGCTAGTGTGTTTAAGAAACCAGACTTTTCGGCTGAAAACGGCGTTACACTGACCACAGCCGTTGGTCGATCACTTTTAGCCGAGTACTACTACTGTGACCATAGCCTTAGTCTCTGATCGTGTTAAACACCAGGTGCAAATACTGATATGTTAACTTTCTCATCCTTATCCCATTTGTATAACCGAGCGTGTACTTACAGCCGGTGAAAATAATACAAATTGATTAAATGTCTCAAAAAATAATCAGTTCTGTGTTAGTAAAATTAAGTTAGTCTGTCTATCATGAGCACTGCGTGGAGGGCTGACGTTTTAAAATTAATAGCACCTGTGAACAAACGTGCACCTCAAAGCTGACATTTTTAAAGTTTTTGGAAAGTTTTTTTACTATTAGGGCCTGGGTCGGAATTAAATAAAATTAATGGTAGTTTTGGTTTCTTTCTGTTCGTAGCAAAGCAAGCGTGTCTACCCTAAACTAATGTCTCTTATCAAGTAACTTAAATCTTTCTATAGTGTTTTTCCTACAGTAGCCCCATGGCTTCTTTGGTGCTGACTGACAGCTCACACCTGACATCTGACAGTCAGCATATAGGTATATACCTAAATTTTGACCGTCAGAAGTGACCGCTGCTTAACACATGTTTTTGTAGATCATATGGTTCGGCGTAGGGATACATAACTTGGTCTGGTATCTTTTCAAAGCTTTTATCTGTCAGAAGTGAGCTGTCAGTCGGCCCCAAAGAAGCCGTGGGGCTACTGTACTTTGAATGATTGTTTTGAATACTTATTTTAGTGGTTCATACATTATAAATTTCTCCTTCTGGAGAGTAAAGTCACTGCTAAACAAGAGAAACAATTTACTTACAGCTGAGTAAATACATTTCTCCATAAAAAATTTTTAGCAGATAATTCTAGTCTAAAAATACCTAAGATGAGGCAATTTCTCGAAACTTTTGTCACGGCTGTGTAAAGTTTAGACTTGTCTCCAGCAAAGAGATGGACAAGGGGTAATATTGTCAAAGTACGAGAAATAAGCTTAAAATATTTAACATTCCAGGTCATATTGGCTGAACATAAATTTGGGTATTTCCATTGAAGTTAAAACGTATGCCTCTTTCCACATTTTGGTCTAATCTTAACATTGTTTTGTAAATTCCTTTAACAAAATTTGTGTATTTTTATTGAAGGCTTAGCACACGAATGTCTTTAAGTCTAATCGGGAAGGATAAGGAAGGTAGTTTAGAGGAAGTGCAACCACATGACTTGGTAGAGGAGATGGGAAACTCGGTAATAGCACAATTAATATGGAAAATCAACCTTGGTGCACATGACTAAAATTTGTAACTGGATCTAAACTTTAGAAAGTGTGGTTCACATAAATCCTTGACTAAAAGTATTTTTGATTTATGGATACTAAAAGTTTATCAAAATCTCTAAGAAAGGTCTCGTGTTGAATTTTTTCTCTCTAATTTGTCATTTAAAAGGATAGTAATTGACATTAAATATTTATTCCTAGAAGTTTGTATGGACATTTCTAAAGATATAGGACGCATGAGAGTCGTCAATCTCGTTTTGTCTGGTTTATCGCAAAGGTCGGAGTTGAAGTTCTGGCCATTTGTTTGGCGGTATTTTTCTCCTAAATAGTTTCCTATTTTCACCCAAATGTGGATACGTTTCCTTTAAATTTAACCTTTATTATACCCACTTCAGTGGCCTAGTTAGCTAACGCGCTAGTTTCGTGCTGACTAGACTGCCGAGGACGGGCAGATCGAGGTTCCGACCTCGCTCGGATGAACTGGGGGTGGTTTTTCCTAAATGCTTTTCACTCTCCCCCCACGCAAATTTGGGTTCACTTCCTTTATATTGAACCTTCCAAATTCCTAGCCCATTGGCATAGTTGGTACTTAAGCGTATAACCCGAACGGTTAGTGAGACGCGGTGCTAAATAAATAAAAACCTTTCTCATCTCTACCCCTTCATTGGTGTAAATGTGCAAATACACCAAGGGGTAGTAAGATAAGGTGCAAAAATAAATAAATTAATAATCCGCATTAAAATACTAATTAAAAATAGTCATGTGACCAGCAGTCAAATTTTCATGGTCATCTAACAGCCAGACACTAGATATCCTTTCACGTATTCATGCGTCAAGTTATGTGATCTTTTGCGGTCACGTTCAAAAGAAATGTTCAATAACACTACTCTTGTAAAATGCATTGAAGTTTCACCGGAAGAATGTTTGTATTTACTAAGATGCTCTTATGAATATTTTAATGTAGAAATGACGTAGGTTCTACTCAAGTCTAATTTTCATATAAATGTTTGAGAAAATTCGAACACATTGATTACGGCTAAAATTGACAACATAATACTATATATCACAAGTGTTAAGTTATAGGTATTACTAATATATATATATATATATATACATACACATATTAAATATATATATATATTAATAATACCTATAACTTGAACACTTATGATATATAGTATTATGTTGTCAATTATATATATATATATATGGCAGCTGCAGGCACAAAGAGTACGTGAAAGTGGATCTAGTGAATTTTCTAGCTGTCAGATAAGGCCCTACCTAAGAAATTTTAACTGAGAGAATTCTCCCTAAACCTAAACGTTTGTCATCTCCTTGTGCTAGCTAGTGTGTCAGCCGATTGCCATAAGTTGGTATTTCTCAGGTCCGAAATTTAACCAACATTTGTGCTTTGTGCTCAAAGAGAGTGATGGATACCATCCCACCCCGGTTTACTAAACCACCATTGTGGTAGTTTGTTCCCTAAGCGGGGAGAAGAAGAGACTTGGGTTGAAGTGAAACACATGTGGGCTCAATATATTGTACAACTGACGGGCGCAAGTTTTTTAAGAGTATAAAAAACCTCAGTGTGGCTCATGTGTCTGGTATAAACCTCCATCTGGGCGTACCAGGGGTGTCCATCCCTTGGTGTGGCCACATATTAACTAGAAATAAATATTGACAAGGTTTAAACTGGGGTGAAAGGTCGCGAGAGTTAAGCTAAGTGTTTTTGCACCAGATTTTTTTTTTTTTTTTTTT
>CABFOV010000162.1:167721-235753 GCA_902141375.1 Timema poppense | reverse complement strand
AAGGTGACCTGGTGGTCTAGGGGTAAGGTGTCAGACTTCTATGCTGGCGGCCGGGGTTCAATCCTCGGTACCGGCAAATATTTATCTGATTACTAAACCCTTCCTTCACCTCTGACAAGACATCTTGTGAATGTGAGGAATGCCAGGCCTCCACCGTGGTTCGGATTCCACGTTAAACTGTAGGTCCTACATTTCATCTCACAATCACCCTACCATTACACATTAGCATAGGTGCGTATAAACCGAACGGGTAGTAAGACGCGGTGCTAATAATAATAATAATAATAATAATCCATGTAATATCGGTAGATACTATATATTTGGCAACACTGCTGGTACTTGTCCTGATATTCACATCCCTTGGCCACGGCGTCATTTCCACCAGCTGTTATTTTCCATGTTTACACAATCATCCCATCAAGATGTCTTTGGAAAATACCTGTTTAAAGTACCAATACCTAATTAACATTGGCCTTATCTTTGAAATGGTGACACGTGACGTGATGTCGTGGTTGGACGCCTTATTGTGTGCGTCATAGTTTGTTGGGTGACGCCACCCAGCACGGGGCGGAAGTTCCGGTCTGGCTGGCGCGCAATAGTCGGCGTGGAGCGATTCCGGTAATGTCCGCCTTAGAGTGGGATCAACGTTTGATACTAGGTCAAGTCAATCGAATTATTTGAAAGAAAACCCCCCACCAGTGTTACCACTGACTGAAGGGTCAGGCTCGCAGGAGACTGGGGATTGCCGTTGACGGGGAGATTTCGAGGTTTGAGTTTGGACAAGTTACCTGGACGAGGGTTTTATATATATGTGATTTGTCACTGGTTTTGCCAATTCCTATTCGTGCAAATGTTTGTGCAATTCATCTCAGCAGCCCTCCTCATACGTAAACTTTGGATTAAGCCAAAGTTTGGCAAGCTTTTCGGTTCGCGACTGACTTATAAAGGGTCACAATCCATCGTTTATTCACTTTATTTTCGCTTTTTTGTCTATAAATCTTATATAATTGCTACCCTCCAAACGCGACTCCGGGGAACACAAGATTGGACTAGGTATATCCTAAGAGCCTCAGGATGTACTAGTTTAGCCTAATTTAAATTCGATAATGCTGAAATTTTGGCCTAGCTTATAGGATAAATAGGATAACCTAATATTTTAATTGTAGCAAACCAGGTTTAGGTAGGCTAGCTTACATTTGCGCGCGAACTTCGTACTAGTTTGTCCTGAAATTCGATTTGGACTGTAACATATATTATATTCCTTGAATTATATATCTTTACTCGTACACGTGTTCCTCCCGCTCCTTCCCCCCTACCCTCCCCCCCAAAAAATTAGAATCAATATTATGTAGCCTACATTTCAATATTAACCAGCTAAAATTTCTTACCATTGATAATGTCCCATCAAAGCTATTTTGGTCACATTAAAATATTTTAAAGATTCTGTTATTAATGATTTGAGTAGTTTTCTTGCGATATCGACTGAAAAATGCAGAGATATCAGCCTTTTGCCAAACCTTGGATTAAATAATTGACTAGCAAGTTACAAATCTTATCTTGGAAGGCCGGGATTTGATTCCAACCGGCTGCTTGGCTCGTACCTTGGAACTGATTTACATCCTTCTGCCAGGTAAATGTTTGTGCATTCTTACTCCTTCTCGTGCCCATTATTGCAGAGAATACAAGTAAATAAACGGCCCGTTGATTGACCTTTTATGTTCATCGTAGTCTTGTCTAGTTAAGCTTTGATCATGATACAAATATTACTGTGACACGAGTGCCGAGGGCCGCTAACTATTCTAGGTAGGGTCGAAAATATACCGGTAATGAATTAGGTGTATTGCCGATTCTTGTTGAGTTGATGTTTTGGTGTATTACTGCTTAGAAGTTAAAGCAACGCTAGAAACCTACCACACTGGCATTAAAGCTTTTTTTTTTTGGTCAAATGAGGAGTTATGTACACACTAGGTGTACCTAATATTTTCAAAAAATGTAAGAAATAATAGCACAGTTTATATGTTTGTGCCCCCACCCCCAAAGTTAATTAATACGGCTGCTACTGATTGTTGTATTGCAAGTAGGGGGTAGATATTTAATTTAATTATGACATCACCCCCAGCAGCTGGAGAGAGAATGATTAAATAACTTAAAATGAAGATTTATACATTGAAATCTTTACTTTCGGCCAATTAATGAACCAACTGTCAATGTGTAGAATCATCGCTCCCCATTGTGATCTTAGTCCTTAGTCAGACCCTCTTATCTTGTAAACTATTGGGAGAGGTGAATCAGGAAGTACTCAAGTGGGAGGCATTTAAGGCTGGACTCTAAACTAGCTCTTCATCTAATTAAATGGAACAACTCTTTTATCTGAAGCGCTTTTAAGAATTCCTTTACCACAATACAGGGTGCTTAATAATATCTAGTATATCACCAGCTGCGGGGTAGGCTTACAACGGTTCAGTCAGTGCATTTCAAGAGAAAGTTCTTTTAAACCAAATTTACAATTATTAGTTTATTTGCCGTAATACATTAAAACTAATCCTTGATCCACGAACTGAAACGACCCACTGGCCGCAAAGTGGCCGACTGATGAAACAGTCCAATGTTCAGACATTCATATGTGGAATGGTGATTATCTATAATTATATTTGGTAGAAAATGGAGTGTTGGAATTATGGATGCCTGGTATTTCATTGAGGCTAATGGTTTGTTGGTGTCTCAGACATCTCACATTTATCTAACTAAATGTTTCCTAAAGAGCAAGCTAAATCTAAGACCAAAATTACGATTGTGTAAAATATAGGGTGAATATCCTTTCAGACTGACTTAATTAATATGGCTTGAATGGATTTGGGAGTATTCATATGTTGCCCTTATGTTTTTTTAATTGGATATATCTTGAAGATTTACCATCCTGCCCGTGTAACAATCGCACTAGGCCATTTTTCTATAACTCAAACCAAAAAAATCTTCAATTATTACATGCACCAATAAAATTATCCATTTGTGTGGGATATTTAATTACAGTATATGAACATTGCCCTCGACAGTTTTAGGACCTATTCATTCTAATTAAATACTTAATCGTTAACTAAAACATTTGTTTGTTAATTTACCTTCTTATCATTTTAATATTTTAAGAGTGGAAAGTGAGATTGTGTTAGTGAAAATTAAAATTCTGAAAAACTTTATCTATTAAAGTAAATCTTTATTTTTTGCTAAAGATTTTGATAGGAAGATAATCAACAGAAAATGATTAAGCCAGAGGTGGACTATGCCACCAGGAGCTCCAGATCCCAATGGGCCAAAGTTACAGCTTTGTAATCTGCACAGCTAGTGATGGGAGGATCAATTTACTAGCTTACCAAAAAGAGACTCTACTACTATATAACACTTATCACCAATTTTTTATCAGCAGAAAGAAGAAACTAATAACTGTTTATAGACTTAATTATTACTAATATATAGAGAATTGCTTTTGGGGTAGATTTACTAGCAATAAAAATATAAAAACTTCATCAATTCATCTTACACTGAAACATAGCTTCAAGGGTATTTACAAATATATTCTAAGAACCATCATATTTGTAGTTGTGGGGCGCTTTGAATCCGCCAGTCTACTCCTGTAACAGCGGCGTATCCAGGGGGGCGGGCCGAGGGGGCCGGGGCCCCTCCCCCCCCCGAATCTTAAAATGAAAACTCAGTGAGTAGCTGGTTTTTTTAATTAGCACCGCGTCTTACTACCCACTGGGGCCATACGCCTGTGTACTAATAACTCTACTTAAATCTAGAATAGGCACAACATCCAGACCCCAGCCATTAATTTATTCACTGTGAGATGGGAAAACCACATTTCATCAATTATAAATTTTTCGGCCATGCCGGGAATCGAACCCGGGATATTTAATTCCGAAGGCAGAGACTCTACCGACTGAGCTAAAGGGTTGGACTCGAGTAGCTGTTGGCAAGAAGTACGGTACAATTTGTATTCATAAAAAAAATGGCTATAGTGTGACGCTGACGAATTGTAAAAATAGAAAAAAACTTTAGTTGTTTAGTCTTACAATCTATTATTGAAACAATTGTTTTCTGTGGGAAACAAGAGCTACCTCTTCGTGGTCATCGGGATTTCGGACGTTTGTCCCTAGAAGAACCGACCGCAAATGATGGAAATTTTAGAGCCTTGCTACGTTACCGGGCCAATCATGGAGACAACGTTTTGGCTGATCACATTCTATCTTCAGCAGGAAATGCTATGTATGTCAGCCCAATAGTTCAGAATGAACTAGTACACCTCATAAGGGTACAGATCCAAACAGTAATTTTGGACAGGATAAAGAAATCGATATTTTTCACCATATTAGCAGAGGAAACAACTGATATTAGCCGAGTTGAGCAATTTTCATTTTGTGTTCGTTACTTTGATGTTGAAATCATGGATATCAGAGAAGATTTCCTCACATTCGTCCCAGTCTATGATATGACTGGTGCTGGCATTGCTGATACAATAAAATTACAAATTTCACGTTTTGGACTTGATCTTCAGAATGTGCGAGGCCAAGGCTACGATGGAGCCTCAGTAATGCGGGGAGCATTTACTGGTGTGCAAGCAATCATAAAACGTAATTTCCCTAAAGCAATATATACTCACTGCTCATCTCATTGCCTAAATCTGTGTTTAAGTGACGCTACCAAAACACCTTGCATTCGCAATTGTTTCTCTACAATATCAGAAGTCAGCAGTTTTTTTAGGGCTTCAGCAAAGCGTGCCAAAGCTTTGAAAGATATTTTAGTGGCAGCAGGAAAGGGAAATAATGTCCTTCACAAATACTGCGAAACAAGATGGGTGGAGAGACACGATGCTGTTTCAGTATTCCATGAATGTTTCGAGTGTATCATTGAAGCATTGGAAACTATTATGAGCAACGAAGCAGAGGCAAATGGCAACGCTACTTCTCTTCACACATGTTTATGTAAATTTGAATTTATCATCACTCTTACTGTTATGTCAAAAATGCTATCCATGACATACATAACATCGAAATATCTACAAAAAGAATCTGTAGATATAAGTTCAGCTTTGGATAAAATTAGTATGACAGAAAAGGTTTTTGCCGACGTGAGGAAATGTGGAAAAGAAGAATTTAAAAAACTGTTTCCAAAAGCTGGAGACATATCTCATAAATTAGAAGTTCCTATAAAAGGACCAAGAACAGTAGGCACTCAGAGGTACAGAGCAAATGTTGAAGCCGAAACCCCAGAAGAATACTACCGCCGGATTGTGTTCTATCCTTATTTGGACGAGATATTAGCTTCATTGAAAGGGAGATTTTCAAACCATAGGGATCTATTAAGAGGACTTGACTGTTTAATCCCAGTAAACGCTGTCAACAAAAAGTTTAGCGACTTGTTACCGGCTTTGGAGTTTTACAAGGATGATATGCAGCACACCAGCAGAGATATATTGGAAGCGGAATGGAGCCTTTGGGCATCACACTGGGAAGCTACAGACTCTCCAAAGCCAAAGAATGCTGTCGACACATTAAAATTTTTAGATCGAGAAATGTTTCCCAATCTGACAATTCTATTAACAGTTTTGGCAATAATACCAGTGACCACATCATCCGTTGAAAGATCATTCTCGACTTTGAAGAGACTGAAGAATTACCTGCGCAACAGCACAGGTGAAGACCGGCTAACGTCTTTAGTTTTAATGAATGTACATAGAAACATAAAAGTGAATATCTCAAAAATTATCAATCACTACAATCAAAGCAATAGATGATTCTCTTTCACTTAAGGGTTTGTGACTTTGTGGCTTGTGCTTATAGTTTTTATTCACCTTATTTGGTTTATTTTTTATTTTTTTGACACTATGGTTTCCCAAGATTGTTAATGCCAGTGTTGATAATATAATCAATATTTAAACACTATTATTTTCATTTGTATTAGTTTTATTTTCAAAAATAGGCTTTCAGATATTGAGGCCCCCCCAAACTTGAATCCTGCATACACCACTGTCCTGTAATGAACCCAAAACTTGATAGGTATGCTCAATTTATAGTTATTTGTGTTGGTATCTTTACACCATTGAATTTTGAAAAGCGACCTTTTACAAAGAAGGGGAGATTGAAATGGTAGTATCTACAATCGTCTTACTTATTTTATCTTGTAAAAGCTCTAGCCAACAGTTTAGTGGGGTTTAGTTAATCACAGATATTTGTTGACATGGCACGCCAGATTTATAATGACACACTAAACAATCATGTTTCAGCTCTTCAATTTCTACTTTTATCTTGGAATATAATAAACAAATTATACATTAAAAGTAAATAACAATTTTTAGAAAGGTCCAAAATGCCCATGAAAATTCTTTCATTTAAAAAATATTAGCGCTCCTGTTTAATTCATCTGTAGTGAATTCTCTTGTAGTTGAAATATGTATGAAAAAAGTGCATTGAGCAAAAACATTTAGTCATGAATAAAATGATAAAGTATTGGGAAAAAAGTAGAACACAAATAAAAGAAGACACTTAACACAAATTTACACACTTGTATATTTCGATGCTATTAAAGCACCTTCCTCAGGAAGTAGTAGTAATTCAAAGTAGTAGTAATTTCAATATTTCGGTGGATTAATAGCATCGAAATATTGAAGTGTGTGAAAATTTGTGTTAGTGTCTTTTCTTTTATTTGTGTTCTACTTTTTCCCTAATACTTTATCATCTTGTAGTTGAAATAGTTCTTACTGGATAAATATTTTATTTAGTCAGGTAGTAGAGCAGTTAAATGCCAGATTATCTTTAGTAGAAACTTTATGTTTAATACTAGCATATTCCGCTCCTCCCAGACTTTTTCAACCAAAACTTCCCAAAGCCCTCTTCAAGTTAAAATCTTAACATTACTAAGTATAAAAAACTTCACAAATTATTACATTAAAATTGAATGAACCAACATTTAGAAGTTGAAGATATTTAATTTAGTTTGTTATATTTTATATTAAAAATATTATGAGTACCTAACACTGGTTATTTAATATTTTAACCCTGCACCTAGATACCAAACAATTTGACAACTCTGTCTAGACTAGCTCCTTATCGGGAGATGACAACTAGAAAAAATATATATAATTTTTACAAAGTGAAGCGATTCTCAATGGGGAAGGAAGGGAAATAAATCAATAGTACTTTCTCCGTGCTAGAAGCATTTATGTAAGCTTTATCACATTGGGAGTTGTATTTAAACTTAAAATGGTATAATATAAGCCTTTGCTATTTATTTTTCTCATCTCTCCAATAGAAGGGTTGTGGAAACTTTGTCTCATAGTTGAACCTCACTCTACACCCCTGTTATATAATATAGATTCTAAGAATATCCACACTTATTTCTAGCTTGTCAAACTATGACTGCTACTTGTGTGTGATGTGCTCATGTTGAAATGTGAACTTGTTAATTGTCAGGTGTTTCTTCTGTGAACAGGTTGTGTCCTGAAGGGGTGGACATCGTGCTGGACTGTCTTTGCGGCGAGGAATGTAACCGAGGTTACTCGCTGTTAAAAGCCATGGGCAAATACATTTTGTATGGTGAGTTAGAACTATTATAAATGATGTGGCATATTGGAGCTTTGGAATTAAAAATACTAATCTTGTTACTAAAAAGATTATAAATCCAGCAAGCACAATAAAATTGTAGTTTAACATTCTAAATACATAAGTGGGCTGTTACGATGTCTCATTTTATTTGATGTGTGGTAACACTTTTCTGACCAATGTCACTTAAGGGCTAGTTAAATTTTGGAAACTAGTCTCGTATGTCACCTTTTTATTATGTTTTTAATTAGTATTTAAAAATCGGAACTTGATGAATATTATGAAAAGTAATGAATACCCCACATCAAATTGTAGATAGTTAAATAATGCCTACATTCTAAAGAAGGAAAAATTATTAAATTGTAAAATTTGAGTGTCTTTGCCAATATTAATTTTAAAAGCTTGTTACTTTCAATATGTTCACTTTAAGTTTACACCTTTGTTGAAAATTACACTAAATTGATATGTTATTGTTATCATTAAAAATAAATAATATTTTCCAGATTATTTGGAAATATGTTGCATTTTGCAAATTAATATATTTATGTTGTGTTTATAACTTGTCTTCAGAGATGCACAAGATTAACTTTAACAAGACCGTAGCCAGCCATTATTTTCAGGGGGAGTTTGGGGGGTACGTCCCCCAATTGTCAAGAGGTTAAAAAAAATTCTTATGATAAACAGAAGCTCTCTGAAGTACTTTTCGTGTTGCACAGCTCCCTAAATTTGTATTTGTACCTTAATTTTGATATTGTTTATATATGGCTTTTTTTTATTTATGGTCTATAGTTCATAAAATGGGGAAGGGGGTGTTGAACCCCCAAAGCGCCCCCCTGGCTCTGGCCTTGGGCTTAAGGATGAATAAAGACTGTTTTCACTAGGTCCATTGTGACATGACATTGGATAACATGACTCTCCAAATATTTAATTTAAAAATTATACCATGTTGGGAAAAGTGTTGTCGTTTATTTTGATGTCAGAATGCCACTTAGTGTCATAAATTTATCACCCCTCTCCTGTTGCATTGTACTATTTATTTTTTCAATAATTAGCTTATTTTTTAATTCCTGTTATGGTTATAACACCATAGTAATTAAAGAGCACCCATTAAGTTGTATGAAACTGTATTGGCAAAAAACATGGTCTTAACGCGTCACACTATTGTTGGACTGGATCACCGGTGACTGGGACTGGGTGACTGGTTTTAATACTGATTGGGTGTAATAAGGTTTGGGTTTTTTTTTCCCTAAATAGTTTTCCACTTTACCTCCACACATAGGGTTACATTGCCTTGGAAATTCTACCTTCCTCCTAATTAATATAAATGTTTAACCCGAGCTTGTATTATGACACATTAGCACCCACCGAAAAAAGGAGGAAAGGAGATGATTGGGCTGAAACCCATGTTAGATTTCATCTAAATCAGAGTTTAATAATTTGGTCATTATATCAATAAATAAAAAATGATAAACAGGAAATCTATCATTTAAAAAAATATGTTTCAGGTTCCTCTAATGTGGTAACTGGAGAAACAAAAAGCTTCTTTAGTGTAGCCAAGTCGGTGAGTATATTAAAGTGGTTAAAATAAGATATGTTGTGACATAAATTTTCTTTATGTTTAGAACTGTTTAAAGCACATATTAAAATAGTTTAATGTCATATGTGATATGTTGAAATGTTAGGAGCCTTAATGATGGGTAGTATATAGCGAGATTAAAATACTTATGTTTAATCATTGACACACTCGGTGGCAGATTTAAAAATTTTGCGCCCCTAGGCACAATTATAATATCCCCCCCCCCTCTCCAATTTTTTTCAAGGGTTCTAGAAGGTTTGGAGGAAAGGTCTTGGGGGTGGGAGATGGGGTGGGGAGTTAGTATTCGAGAAAAGATTCTAAGAAAGATAACCAGGCATCATGCCCTACAGTAGCTTGAGTTAACATTATGATAAAGGGAGACTGATGCCAAAGTAGTTGCAAAGAACAGTTATTTAAAAGATATTTTCGTTCTCACTTTAACTTGAACTATTTCAATAATGTTAGTAATTTTTTTAAAAATATAATGATTAAAAACAAAATATTTAAATAAAAATGTTATCCAAAATGTGCCACCCCCTAAAGCCGCCACTCCTTGGCCCTATAGTGTAAATATACTTCTGGACACGCTTCCTTAAGTGTTGAACTGATGCACTTTTTTCTTAAAATATTTTTAGTACTTTTCTATTGACACAAGCTATATTTGGCTGGACACAGAGGTAGTGGTGTACTAAGCTTTGAAACTTAGATTTGGCTTTGAAATTTTTAACATCAAATTCGCTTTAAAAAAACTTCGACAATTATGAAACTTCACCAATAAAAATATTGACAACTTTAATACTCAATTTGAATTAAATCACTCCCAGTCTGAGTTGTTATATACTTACTCACTATATGGTATTCGGAACTCGAGTGCATTACCACACTTAAGATAGATTTATGGCGTTTTTTTAAAGCTAGTTCTATCAAGTCCACATTATTACAGTAGCCCCATGGCTTCTTTTGTGTTGACTGACAGCTTACGGCTTTAAAAAGCTACCAGACCAAATTATGTATCCCTACGCAGACTTGTATGATCTGCAAAAACATGTGTTTAGCAGCTGTCACTTCTGACATTCAAAATTTAGGTATATACCTAAATGTTGACTGTCAGTTAGCTGTCAGTCAGCACTAAAGAAGCCATGGGGCTACTGTACCTACACAATCTCTTTAGAGCTAATGATGAGCAAAGGGTAAACTTATTATGTAACCTCCTCCACTCCCCAATCCCTTTTTGGATCAAATATATTCCCTAAGCACCTTGTTTTTGAACACACTACTTGATTTAAATCATGTTATTTGTAAGGTACGAGACCATGTTTCACACCCATAGAGAACCTGTAGAATCGTTATGTTTAACCTGAGCAGAGTTAACATTCCTTGGAAGCAGGTGAGATGATAACCGAGTAATGGGATGTATTTTCCAACTGTATTAGTTTCCTAATTTCCAATCTAATTTTATCGTTGCTGGTAAAAATTGTTTCTAAATATTTAAACTTAATAACCCTGTCAAATTATGTTTGAAGTAATCATTAATTCTCCCCTTTGATATGTGATCTTTATGACCGTATACTAATGTTTAAAAGTAAAGGCTTTAAACACTTTCCTTACTAGCCTCTAATAAAACTTTTTCATTCCTTGCAACAGCTTCCTTAATATTGCCCAACAAAGCTAAATCATCTGCATCCTAGTAGCTGCATTGTATCGTTTAATGTAAGCCCGTCCCTACTCTCTTGCAATACCCTAATAGAATACTCTGATGCTAGAATAAAAAGTGATGCGAAAAGTGCATATCTTTTGTTTAAATCCGTTATTTATTTCAGAAGTATCCGATAATTTACATCCAACCCATGCCCGGCCATGTGTATCGTCCGAAGATACCTCGATTATTTACATTTTACTACCTACCTTTATCAACTCTGCTGGAATTGATTCTATACCTGAAGATGTATGCTTCTTTAACTTCTTCGATATAGCTCACTTGTGGGATCACACCATGGAGTTAACTTCTTAATAGTTTATTTGGCTAAACTCTTACTTGACTTGGGGACTATTGCTTCAACAGTAAGGGTTTCGATAACTTCAACCAATAAATTATAACTATATTCATAACTCACTTTGCAGCAGACTAGACTGCTGATGATGGGTAGGTCGAGGTTTGAATCTGTTGGGTGTACTTATCAAAATGGTTTAGTTTAATTCTCCTTCCACACAAATGTGGATGTACTTCCTCTAAATAGAACTTTCCTCATCCCTGAAACCATTAGCATAATTAGTACATAAACGTATAACCCTAATGGGTAGTAAGATTATAGATATATTTAAATGAAATAACTCTTTAAGTTTGTGGTGATATTTTGATTTATTATATTAGAATGAAATATTACAAACAATTGTGCAATACAACATTTACACTACACAACCAGTATTTTAAAGTGATGCTTTTCTAAACCAATTTTTGCGATAAGAGGTTGCATGTCTGTTGGCAGTGGTGGCAAGTGGACAAGATCTCTCCCATAAAGTTGTTTGACGAGAACAAGAGCCTGTCTGGGTTCAATCTGAGGCACTTGCTGTACCAGCAGAATGGGGCCCCCTATGTCAAAGGTATCATGGACTCTGTGTTTGCCCTGTGGAAGGATGGAAAGATCAAGCCCGTGGTGGACTCCACATGGGCTCTGGAAGATGTAAGTACTAAACCTAGAGATGCTATATAGCCTCTGCTGGGGCAGAGGACTTGTGTGCTGATCCCTTACCAGTGTAGTCACTTTTATTCAGGAGGTGTTTTGAATTTTCATAAACTTATAAATGATAGATCAGATTGAATGATATGTGCAATAGGAAACTAAGAATGTAAATTAGTTTGATTTTAATTCCAAACAATGCTCCAAAATTAACGAGTTTTGTAGTAAAATTAAAAATAAACTTTTATAAATAGTGATCAGCTGTAATAATTATTTTTAGTGACTATATTTAGGGAAAGTGAATGTTAATATGTAGTATAAAGCTTTACTGGTTTTTAATTCTAAAACTAGATGGAGAAAGAGTGGGGGCTCTAAGGTACACATTGCTATTTGTATAACCAGAAAGTCTCCAGAGTGCTATATGGCAAAAATATTGTTTTAATAAATTAACAAATTATGGTTTGCACAGATCCGGCTCTGAAACAGGTGGTTTGAGTGAAATTTCGAACAGGCACATTGAGGGCAGATTTTACATATTGTGGCTTTGTCCTCTCTTATGGTGAATGCTGGTTAATAGAATTCAATAACTTTCTAAGTTATTTAATGACTTGTATTAGAGTAAATTACTCACAAAAATAAACCAGATATTATTTAGGTATAAAACTGAAAATAAAGTTGAAACCAGTATCTGTGGTGTCTTGATATACGATGTCTCTCTGTCAAGAAATTGGATTGCTAATAAGGAGAAAGGGGTTTGAGTCTATATTTTGATTCGGAGAGTGTGGGATGTTCATGAATGGTTTTACACTCTCCCCCCATGAAAATATGGGTACACATCCTATGAATTCAACCTTCCAGTAGTGTAATTACTAATTAATATATAGGGGTATAACTTGAATGAGTAGTGAGCTTAAGTGCTAAAAAAAAAAGCATGTATAGTACAAGGACACAAGATTGAGGGAAATATGGATGAGTTTGCACATACAGTTGGTATTAGTCAAGTCTCTCCCACCACTTGCAAGATTTATGTGCTTTGGCTCATTTAATTATTTTCATCAGCCCAACAATCAGTATTACACGATCATTATTTCAGAAATTGCTAAATATTATTATTGATAAATATATATTATTGGACTAACACTTGAGTCTCACTCCCCATGAAACACCCATTCCAACCCCTACCGCTCGGGGTCCATTCCAACCATGTAACTCCCTGCGGTGCCGCGGTAGTGTTATAGTTAGGGTTGGCTACCGGGCACCCAAATAAAGGTAGTGAGTGACCTTACAGTAAAATATTTTGTGTCAGGTTCCAGAGGCAATGCAGAAGATGCATGACCGTAAGAACATAGGCAAAATTGTGCTGGACCCCAGCCTGGAGCCAAAACCTAAACCTGCAACACCAGCTAAGGGTAAGGCCAAGGGTGACAAGAATGATGACAAGAAGAAAGATGAGGAAAAGAAAGAGGATGATAAGAAAGACGAGGAAGGAGAGACTCCCGCAACAGATTCTGCAGCAGGTTAGATTGGTTATTCATAAATTATAGCTTAAGGCTTAAACATTTTGTCTTCAATCTTAATTCCTTTTACTTTTTAAATCTATTTGGGGAATATTTCATAAATTAATTCTTTTGAAGTCTAGCTCTAGGTGGAAGGGGAGAGGTTTTTATAATTGTTATTAATCTGCTCCTCTTTATCTATTTTTACTCTTAAGCTTATTCTTTTAAAGCTACGTTATATCCCTGATTTTTAATTCTCAATATTTAGTATGCGAGAAGAGATATTGGGCCGCTTGGAACCTACCATTCCACCCCTGCTAGTAGGAATGAGCGGGAAGGGGTGTTCACTTAATGACTGTGCTTCTGCTATTATGGAAATAAGTAAAATGAAAAGTAACGAAAATATCACTGTCAATGTCGTGAATTTTTTTTATATAAAAGGAACCATTAAAAATATATCATGGTCAATATATATAATTGTAAATATATCACATTGTGGGTTATTTACAATAGACCAGTTGATACATTTTGTAAGCTTTGAAGTTCCTAGATTATTAAAGAAAAGTGTTTTTAGTATTCCTCATACCAATATTAAAATTAAAATTGTGATATGTAAAATCAGTCTTAAAAACCAAATCGGATATTCTAATAATTTTTTTTTTGCATAGCATCTTTTTCTTGCTGACTTCCACTTTTGGTTAAACAGAAGTTATTCAGATGGTCCTAACTCAAGACAATAATTGGTTGGTAATTGTTGCAGTCTCTGAATTGTGCGGGGCTGGCTTTATGAGTAATAAAAATAAAAATGCCAGAATTACTGGATCATTTGCTTGGAGTAAGGGTGTGCAAAGCTTCTAAATAAACACTAGCTTAAGACTTAAGTCCAAAACAAATTCTAGCTTCAAAGCTTAACCAATAAGATATTGACAGCTAAAATACTCAATTCATGTTAAATTACTGCCATTCTGAGCTGTTATGTATGATATAAAATTAAAATTTATAAGTAAAAGAATCTTAAGAAATTGAATTGCATGTTGTGATAGTGGCTTGGTTTATCAGATTGAAACAAAATTTTAAAAACAAATGTGCAATAAAAAAATCCCAAGTAATTTTACTGCAAAAAGTAAAATAAATATGTAATATTTTTTTAAGCATAAAACAACCAAAAGAAAATATCCTAACTTTGATTTGGGTTCGAGAATATTTCATTCATTCGATTAGAGTTCTCTTTGAATTGAAAAAGTAGATTTCGCACACCCCTAACTTAGTTTTAATTGTAATGACTTGAAAAGTTATTTGTATTTTACAAATAATTGCAAACAATCTGGAAAATTGCATTGACTTTTGTTATGATTTCCCTGGCTCACAATTCTATGGTGTTTCCAGATAAGCCTACATATTAACCCAGAAATAGTATTTTTTTCTGGTTAGAAGTCACAATCATTAGCTGTTTCCCATTTGTGGCTGTGCCATTTTAATAAAATACCTATATCATCCTTAAACTTTTCACCACAATTCCTCCTTAATTTACTCTTGTTCTTTTCATCTCCTTAGCACACTTTATCTGTGCCTCTCCTCTTTTTCTTGGCCTTAGTGCAAAAATAATTATTTTAAAACTTCCTGAAGTTGTCACTCTGTTTATAAACATCTCCCTCTTATCATTTTCAGAAAACAAGGAGGGAGAAGGCTCCAGTTGAACAAGAGGCGATGTCATTAAACTGTCATGAACTGCTAAAACGTTCAAAATATCGACCACATATTGAAATTTGTGCTGTGTTATATTTTTGTGTAAGATATTAGCATTATATATAATTATTTTGTCAATATACTTTACAAATGAAAATATGGTTGTATATATACATATGTGTGCGCGCATTTGTGAGCAAATGGAGTACATGAGTTGAAACAAATCTTAAAATTTATGTGCACAAATTAATTAAAACTAAAATGGTTAGTTCCATACTTTTATCTAGAATATGAAATTTGCATAATCACAAATCACTGTTTTTTTTAATATCTTTCAAATCTAGAATACATAGACTTGAGATTGTTTGAGATTTCTGTACACTTTGAACTTTGTACTGTTTTACAGTAGATTTGTTATAAGGATTTTTTGTGAGGTATGTTTGAAAGTGTTGAAAGAAAGAAGCCATGTTATCTTGTTGATGGCCAATTATCAATCTTTCTAAATGTAAAACTATCACTGCTATAATGCCACGTCGCCTAGAAAGTGTTGGATATAGGCCTACACTTGGATAGAAAACTATTTTAAAATTATATTTAATGCACCTTGTAGCTTACCAGGTTAATTTCTTTCGACACTAGTGTATAAGGAGAGTTAAAATAAAACTTGATAGAATATTAAAAGGTTTGTTAAGTTAAATGATGTAAATCAATATTTTGTGATTCATTGCATTTATGAGTTTTTTTTATATAGATACATTTTATTATATTTGGAAGAAGATACAGAAAAGGTGGATTGAAACATTCCTTTGACTTGGGTTTTGTTTTATCGGAACTCTTTGGGAGGAAGTGTAAAATGTTCAACGCAACTTCCTAAAAGAGGAAGGAAAAAAGTAGGAAGAAACGGGAAATTTGTAAGAATGATAGGACACATAGACAGAAATATGTAAAAGGAATAAAATAAAGGACACACAGGAAATGGCCATGGCTGCCACATTGTGTTAGTACCTTTTTTATATGTTTCTTTCCGCCATTTATGTACCTTCTGCCAAATATAATATTACCTCCTAAATTATAAAAGATTTTTCTTAGATATGTTATATAGTTACAGCTATTATCTTGGGCATTATGGCAGCAAAGGGAACCAATTAATTACTGGTAATTCGTAACAATATATCAATTAATGATTATGTGCTTTCAATGTGATACGAAGGTCGAATATATCAATTAGGCCTGTTTTCTAAACTCTTTCCAAATATATGAAAAAAATAACTTTTTGAAGTATATTTACTGTTGATATATGAATGCTACTGCCATTATAAAACTATACATGTTTACTGTGCTTATTGATGTCAAGACTGATGTGTTGCTTAGTCACGCCAAATTAGTTTATTTGTGTTTATTTTAGCCTTATGTGAGTTGAACTTATTCCTAAGTGTAGCAAATTACATCCACTGTTGTATGAGGGGGGGAAAATGCAAGTCTATATTTTGTGATTGACTTAATCTTTAAAGTATGCTTAAAGTGTTTGCAAGATTGAGGAAAAGATTCAATAAAGAATTGTGTAAAGTGATCCTTAGTTTTATTTATTTAAAGTAATGTACTAAGCTCATAATCTAAAAGTATCATGCATAAGGATTATTAGCCTCAGACTAGATAAAGGCAGTCCAGAAGATTTAGGGAGTCCTGGGACCTAAACAAATATGGTTTGCCCTGAATTACAAAATAATTGAAACATTTGTGCTATTAATAGGAATATTGATTGGTATATTAACATCTAAAATTTATTTTCCAATGTGTGCATATGAAGTGCTCACTTTTCAAAGTAACCGCACTACAGTTAGATTTACTTTATTTGTTTCCATTGGGCCAGCAACCTTCTCAGATAACCACCAGTTTAAGACATTACTCTTGCAATAGAATAAAATGACAATGACGGGGTGATCGTGGCTTACTGGTCTCTCTACTTCCATGCAAATGTGGGTATACTTGCTCTAATGTAACATTCCTCATCCCCAGGCCATTAGCATAATTGTTACATAGGCATATAGCCTGAACAGCTGGTAGGACGTGGTGCTGAAAAAACCCAAAGGTGGGTCAACCATTAAGGCCCAATCTTACAATGTCACTTTAAATTTACTTATGTTTGTAACCAGTGGTTAGACTTGGTTTTGAGCACATCAAAATATTTTAGTGAAACACACAGTTACAGACAAATAGTTTTAGCACGAGGCTTCTCGTAGTACTATTTAACACAAGAAATGGCCCCTTCGATTTGTGAGGCGAAACTGATATAAAGCAACACACATTGACAGTAAAGAAGTGCCTGGAGGGTTAAACTAAAATATATAAAATAAGACAGCCAAATTTTAACAACTCCTTGTCCCATATCATATAGTGACTTCAGGTACGGATTATAACATAGGTCACCCTATAAAAACTTGTGGAACAGAATCCCAGCTATTGAATAGATTAAAAAGCTATATCAAATAAAATTAATAAATTTGATAGTATTTTAATTTAAAAAACTACTAAAAATAACAATCAGAACCTGCATCGATTGAGAGGTAGATTAGTACCATAACTATTGGTTTGTCAAATACACTTTGAATATTCTAGCAAATTTAGAAAGCTAGCAAATCTGGGAATAATTATTAGTGAGATTCCTATTTAATTACAGGTGGACAAAAGATTCCATTAATGATCAAATATCACATTGTTTGAAGAAACGTATCCTAATAATTGCCACTAAAACAATGACGGTATCTTTTGAAGTTAATTTCGACTTAAAATATATTAACCAGAATAAAGACCTTACATTAACTTTATACACACTTTTACCAAGACTTTGGGGGGTAACCTAAGATTGCAAAATCTAAAGTAATGATGCTTATCTTTTAACCTTATGTTAAACCTTAACAAATAGAATTACATGATATTGTAGGATTGTGCCTAAATGAGTATGACTAATGTCAATTTGATGTCTAAATTCTTTCCTGGGATGCATCTTGGTTTTGTACACTTAATTTACAGTGAAAGATCAAAGTTGGGCGACTACTATGGTCTTGTATAATTTAGCTGCGCCATAATGAAAGAGGCAATGGAACAGTACACTGTAGTAAAATTTATTTTTCATGTTTCTTATTTTTAACTTATCATAGGATAGTTGGTTTCTTCACATAAATCACATTACTCCCCTATCTACCCTGAAGCCTCTTTATATGCCCTTTAATCACTTTCTCTATCACCTTTTAACTAGACTTCTAAATCCCCTCCACCCAATCCCCCCTTTTTATACCATTTTGCTCCTCCTCAAGTCTTTCACTGTCCTTTTTACTCTCTTCCTCCCCTATATCATACTCAACCCTTACACCAAAATTAAGAGAGTGAATATTGCACTAAACACAAACCAATTAATGTAATGGAAACACATTTTGGAACTGTTGCAACAATGTGAATATTCTTTGTTAGAAATACCGTAACAATATCTCAGTTCTTAAGAACTATTAATGTGAACGCCATGTCTGGAATCAAACCTAGGATATTTGGCTTCATTGTTTAAACACTACTAATAAAAAAAAGTACAAATGAGGTGTACAGTTGAAAAACTGCCATAATACAATTTTTGAAAAAAAGATAAGAGTAGAAGGCAGCACCATCACTATCTACCTCAACATTTGATCCCAGAATGCAGCAAAACTAATTCTTTCCCTGTTATTTTTATAATGGAAAGTAATGTGCAATTGAAAAACTCCATAGATCCAATCTTCAAATTTGGTTTCAAAACTTCTTATATGCAATGTATTAACTGTGGGGTATCAGTGGTGCAGTTTCAAAACTCTCTCCTTCCTTTATTGCCTACAGTCACTGGTTTTAAACCCTAGACTGCACCTTTGGATGCATAGAAAAGGTCATTAAAAGAAACAAAACCATTATGAATTCGGAAGTATAGAGATTTTCTCAGAGTATTCTACTGTTAAGGTTTTGGAGGAGGACTTGTCAGTTGTTGACTTGAAGGCTGTAGAATTGACCCTTAAAACCTACCAGGCCAGTGGCATTTTAAGTTCTCAGTTGTAAAGACTGGATCTAAAGTACAGAAAAATGTAAATAAAACTGTGCTTATTAACAGTGAAGTTCTCTACAAAATTGATGTAGGAGCATATAAATCCTTCTTGAAGAACCCAAATAAATTTCCTCGCCAAGTTCGTCAAAGCAGCAAAACTAGATGTCAATCAACCCTTTTTAAAAAAGTGTTTTGGTACAGACTGGAGAAATTATGACTGTACAGATTTAACTTTCTACAAATCTGATCTTGATAGTTTGTTTGGTGGACACAGGTAGTGGTATTCAAAATGAAGAGTATCAAGATATTTACCCAAAAGTATAAGAAATCAACCTCCACCGTGGTTCGGATTCCACGTTAAACTGTAGGTCCTTCATTTAATCTCACAATTCACCCTACCATTGCACATTAGCGTAAGTGCGTACAACCCGAACGGGTAGTAAGACGCGGTGCTAATAATAATAATAATATAAGAAATCAAAGGGTTTTTATATTTTAATTTTGATTTATTATTTTTTCTGATAACCTATACTATTAACTCTAGATTGTAACATTTTAAAGATTTAAAAAAAAAAATTGTTAATAAGTGTGTAAATTATCAGTTATTCAGTAATTTTATTTTAATAAACTGCTCCTAACCTTAGTCAAATCTGATTGTATTAATTTTCTTAAACAAAACTCTGAATCTTTAGAGTATGTTTTCAAAACTCACTATATCCAAAGTTTTGTTGAAAAACTATCTCAATCCAAACTCTTATCTAATATACCAGTTTAATTTGTTCTTTAATATTTTTTTACATATTGATAGTAAATACCAGGTTTTACATTAATTATATCTGCAAAATCTGTTCAACCCCAGCTGATTTTAAGCCAAGTCGGAAGATTTTTGTGTTTTTCTCATCACTGATGATGGATTAAGACAGTTCTGCAACTAGACTCCTCAAATATAATCATCTATTCATCCATCACCTCCCAAATGTCTGTATACAACTACTCTAATAGTATTAAATTGTGTGTCATTATAGGGCCTTGGTTTTTTTAAATGTATTGTTGTAAATGTTATCATTTAAGTTACCATATTAACAATGGAGGACAAAGTCTATCCATATAAAACATTTCTGACCATAGAAAATCATTCTAAATTGGTAGTAGATGAAACTATAGCAAAAGCAATCAAATATATAAAGGAATCAACTGATAGAGTAATTACCAATAAGCTTTCAAAATATGACACAGAAATTTTTCAAAACATTGAATGGCCAGTTATTGATGACTTTACAACTAACCTAGGACTTGAGAAGATCAATGAATTCATAGCGAATTGGTTAAGAAAGCCGGAATGGCTATATTGCATGGATTTTATCTCTAAAGACAATGACCCCTGCAGTGACTACTACTTTTATGAGGTCAAGTTTGGGTGGTACGACCACATAAATGTTCTCTAAATCTTATACAGTTTTGAAATATAAGCCTACTTGAGAATTAATAATCTAGGTCTACTAAAAACTATTTCATTAATTTCATTAGGTAAAAATTTGTGTTGCAATATCACTAAATTAATTGGATGGGTTTGAAATGACTTTTCGTAGGTACACTTATTTATATTAGGTAGTGATCTTAACAAAATGAGTCATTAATGTAAAGGTTTCAACATAAAGTTGAATGTGTTTGCTAAGAGTAAAAAAGGAATTCTTGTAGAACATAAGACTATCAGACTGTAGAGTTTGTGCAATTTGGGAGTGTTAGAAGATATTTTACTTTGTATATAACATTAAGATGTTTTATTTTTTATTATTAATACACAAAGAGAATGCTATGAATCAATTCACAACAGTATAAAGATAGTAAACTTACTAGCATAATATATTAAAACTAGACATATTCAGAGGTCACAGAATTTCTCTTGACCATGTTGTGCAACTTTGCCTGGAAAGTATTTCTTATGAATGTCCATCCAAATAGGCTTATATACTATAGCCTAAATGTTTGAAAGACTATTTTGATCATTTAACTCCACACCCACAACAGACATCTTTTAACTTATCCAAGATCACTAATGAGCTTATATAATGTAAAATCATGTATATTGATTACAGTTGAGAGCCTTCCAAAGTAATAATATATTAAAATGGCATCAGAGATATTTTGGAACTCAGTAAAAAAGACATCTTGGTTTCATTAACTAATACATCTATTATTAAAAACTATCTCAACCTAACATAAAATGTCATCCATCATTGAATACAAACTTCTATTAGATGGAAATGGCAATATTGGTAAAATCTATTTAATGATAAGGTTATGTCTTCTTGGTTACGCTCTATTATTTTTTATTCCCTTCTCCTTATTTTATATAAGCTTAAGTTTTCTATGACAACGACATGTTTCGGTGATGTTACACCATCTTCAGGTCTTATTTGTAATAAAGATGATTTATTTTATTCATACTATTGAAAAGTGTGTGAATCTCTTTGTTTCTTCCATACAACACCTCAAACTTTCTGATGGTAAACAGTGATTCAATAAATTCAAATTATACTCAACGAAACTCCAGCAGCACTTAGGTAAGTGTGCTGGCGGCTATCCCTCCTAATCTAAACTGATTTAGTCTTAACAGTAGCGGTATACGAAGCTTTAAAACTTTGATTTGGCTTCAAAACAAATATCTGTTTCAACTCTGCTTTTTAGAAAAAATCTGCTTCTACAATTACTTAAGTTCACCAATAAAATATTGATAGCTAAATAATACTATATTTATGGTCATTTATTGTCATGATGAGCATTATAATCAATATTGATATGAACAAATTTGAAATAAATGAATTGTAAATTGTGATAGCTTTATTTAGATTGAAACAAAATATTAAAAGCGATAAATGTGCCATAACATTTTTTTCCGATTAAGTTGAGTGCACAAAGCTATATAAATAACCACAATAGAATATTGTTTATAGCATAAAAAAATACCAAAAAATATTCGAACTTTGGTTCGGCTTTGAGAATATTTCATATATTCGATTTGAGTTCACGTTGAATTGAAAAAGTGGACCTTGCATCCTCCTACTTAACACTGTATTAATAATTTTGGTGAATAATATTGTAATTTTCTATCTTTTTTAGAAACTAATATGTTTTTAGTGAAGCATTACTTGATCAAGAAATGAACAAGTAATTTATTTTAATTGGTATGGATTTATGCTGTATTAAAGAATGTAAACGTATTAATTTTTAGGTAAAATGGAGTATACCAACATACACATATCCCATTCCTCAAGTTATAGCAAGTGTTTCCTTTACAATTGAAGTCTCAAAAATAAAACCAGTGTCATACCCTGTGGAGGTGAGTCATATCATTGTTGTGTATTGTAGAGAAAGAACAATGTTTTATAAGACAGAAATTAATGAGTTTGTTAAAACTTGACGATTAATTGGTTAAATTTTCATATGAAGGCCAGAATATATGACATTTAACTGTTTTATATTTTTATTTTATAGATAGAGCTTTATATCACATGTCATGATGGTGGCTGCGTTATCTGATAGTTCATGATCTTAATCAATCACATATTTGTAGCCAGCGATTTCCGCACATCCATCACACTCTGCCTTAAAATATGAGTGAAAAATAACCTTGGACACAGGGAGATTCTTGTGTCCAGGTGTCATTTTTCAATTCAAAATAATGTATTTAGATGTGACTACTGTAACTATCAAATATAATAGCTTAGCTATTTAATCCAACATGTCATAATATATGAATACGTGAAAGTAGATCTAGTAATTTTTATAACCTTCAGTAAGGCTCTTTGCATGAAAATAATAATCAACAAAATTGAGCAAAACACAAATTTTTTGTGGCTTGTTACTTTAAGTCACGAGCCACAGGAACACCTACAGTTGATAAAGAACTATCACATGAGAGACAATTGTGTTGATTCACCAGTGTTTAAACGGTTAAATCTATGTTATGGATAGCCTGTTATGTTCAGTTCAAGACCATCTAGCACTTCTGGACTCTACTCAGAATATTGACTAATTTATTTCAACATTCACAAGTCAGTTTAAATCATTAAAAATTATTTTAATGTCTTTGCATAAGATTATGCAGTCTATTTAAAAGTATATCAATAACAGTGTATGAAATGACCAAGGTAAAATGTAAAGGTTAAGAAATTCAATCAAAAACAAAGCAAAATGCATTCATAAGCTTAAAAGATGGGAATTTAAAAAAACTTTTATAATTAATGATTATATCTTACAAATAAATATTTGCAAACAATAAGAATTTAAAGTTTGATAGAATATTTCCTCTTGTCAGTTTATGTATACATTTTAGTGTTTTTAATTTTATTTTTTAAATATATAATTGGTTGCTATAAGACCAACCTCTGAAGGAGGTTGTTCTATGGACATTTATCGCTCAAGAAAAATTTGTTGATCTTGGCTGGGTTTGAACCCACACACATGGGGTAAAGTTCTCACCTCAGGACCCCAAGACCACCAAGGTCAACACAGTTTTATTAACACCCTGTTTTCCAAAAAGAAATTCCATATTTCCAAACACTTTAAAAAGTGATATTAAAATTTTATATTAAATTTTTTATAAAAATTACTATTGCAAACCCGCCTGGGTGGCATAGTTGGCTAACGCGCTTGTCGTGTTGAGCTCGACTTCTGAGGACTGGGAGATCGAGGCTCGAATTTCGGTCGGGTGAACTGGAGGTGGTTTTCCCTAAAATGGTTTTCCACTCTCCCTCCACGCAAATGCGGGTTCGCTTCCTCTAATTCAACCTTCCCAATTCCTAATCCATTAGAGTACTTGATACTTAAAGCATATAACCCAAACGAGTAGTAAGACGCGGTGCTAAATATTATTATTATTACTACTATTGAAAGTCATGCCACTGGTGTTAAGAATAGAATTATTTGACATAGATGTTGTTACATAGCCCACTGTATCAGGATGAAAAAAATGGGGGGAGGTGTAAGACAACAT
Source organism: Timema poppense (assembly GCA_902141375.1). NCBI lineage: Eukaryota > Metazoa > Arthropoda > Insecta > Phasmatodea > Timematidae > Timema > Timema poppense. The sequence continues at coordinate 211,669 of CABFOV010000162.1, read as the reverse complement.
GTGTTTCAATAAGCGTTCTTAGCTTTTTTTAGCACGTCTTTCCACCTGTTCGGGTTATACGCTTACATAATATTTACGCTAATGCTTTTAGGTATTAAGATTATATTTAAAGAAAGTGTGCCCACATTTGCGTGTAGGAAGTAGGGAGAGTGTAAATCCATTTTAAAAAAACAAACAAAAAAACCTCACTAAACTCGACCAAGATTCGAACCTTCGATATCTCCCATCATTGACAGTCTAGTCTATTGAAAGACTAGCGCAGTAAACAATGCTACTACTAGAGCAGGTTATTAGATCTTCAGTTAGCATTTTCTTCAATAGCAAAAGGCTATTTAAACCGTTTAATTCAATATCCTAAATTTACAAATATTCCAGTTTTTTTAATTCTGGTAAAATTCCTCGAGTTTTTCACACAAAAAAAACAACCTACATTTCACTGGTTCTCTATGTGTGTGGCGGGGACTATTATGGTTCTCGCGTGAAAGGTTGACGTTTTGTGGCATTTAATAGAAACTTTTAACAGCTTAATTTAAGGGGACAGGACAAGAGGTTAAATAATAAAACTTGATGTGGGATGGTAAACCACTTAGCAAAGATCAATTAATTCATAATTTGTGACATGGTCTTGATCTTGTATTAGTACCGACTAACCAATGTGTGTGAGCATCTTATTTCTTACCGCAGGTGACATATGTATTTGAAGGGACTCATTTTGTCCACACTCCAGGGAAAACCAACTTCCAAGAAAAATGGCTTATGAATATAATTGAGAGCAAACTGAGATTTTTCAAGACGATCAAATTTTAAATAGCCTGGAAAGAATAAGTCTAATGTACAATGGGCTTAAATAAAACCATGACTTAACATTTTAAGAATATGAGTTCCTGCATCTTTAATGTCAAAAGAGTGTGAAAGAGCCTGAAATAAAATCAGATAGGGGGTTTTGGTTGCGATAAGCTTATTCACAGGTTTCTATGAATGTATATTAGTGTACAATAATTTAAATGTATTAATCAAACTATTTTAGCTGATCAGCCTATATACATCTATAGCTGGTTCTAAAAATTCCATCTGCCCCATTTATAATTCACCAAATACCAGAGAGTAGGACAGAGCTGCAGCACATACAGCCTATATACAAATGCAGGAAGTGAGAAGTATTTTATTACTAATCTGTTTCATCAGAAAGGTAGTTACCAAATAGGGTTGTCACAATTTAAAAATGTCATGTGAGCAAAGTGCCAGAACACAATTCTTATCGAAGAGGGGGGTACATGTACATAGAGGGATGGATAAATAAAGGAATAGTTGGTTTTTTAAATTTATTATTCAATCAAGGCACACACTGTATCAGTACACTATTATGAATACTTAGACAAGTAATTAGTTCAAATACCTTCCAATTCATGCTTTAAGTAAAATAAAGTGACAAATTATATTATTTTATTATTGGAAAAATTAAATTTGGCACAATATTTTACTAACTTTGAAAAAAACCATTTATAAAACTAATTGATATATTTTAATTAGGTCTGGGCCGATGGCAATTATCAACCGACTCATGAGCCAATATTAATACAATCGGTAAGCTGATCAGCTTTAAATGCCAGGAAGCAAAAATCGGGGAATATTCAAGGATAGTTAAAACTGCTAAAGATTAAAGAGAAACTAAAAGTGTACAAGATTCAAGGGAAGCTAAAACTTAAGAACTATCAGTGGTGTTACAAGTACATCATGGATTCAGAAATTATCTTTATTTCAATATTTAAATTTATTCATATGTCAATACTTCTTAAATTATTTAAATTTATTTATGCTTATTTAAATCATGACAAATATAATAAACAATTGTTTTGTTTTTATTTTAAAGTTAATGTATTTACCACAATATTCTATACACAGCTTTAAAAATAAAATTTCTGAATAAAACTCTCACAAACCTAACTATGAGAAAAGTGGAATCAATTTAACAAGAACTAAGTGTCTTTAAAATGTAGTAGGATCAATGATGATGAGAATTATTTTTAAAGTTTTCCTTTAAACATAATATTTAAAGTAGAATAAATGGCAAAACAGATGATGGGCCCAGCCCTGATTTTAATACTAATTAATGTTTGTTAAACTAATGAACATTGTAGAACATCATGACTCAGCTTACCACAAAATTCCTTATGACTTCACTCCTATTGTGAGAGTTTTAATTTTTTTTTTTAAATCTGTCAATATGCAATTCATATTTGAAAAAAGGTTTAGAGGCAAAATGTATTAACAATTATTTACTAAATAGCTAACAGTTTTTGTCAATATTTATTTTTAATTAAAGATTCTGCTCTCATTTGCATTGAATCAGATAAAATATGTGTTTTAATACACTATATAAAACAAAAACTTTATCTACTTTAATAGACCTGCCTAATGTTCTATTATTATTGTTTAGATGTTTGATTGGCGGAAGCTATTCAAGATAATATTATTCTTAAGCGGCATTGTATAAAATTATTTTTGTTCTAATGAAGCCATCCCCTTCTCAAGGACCATTTTATTAGTAGGCTATTTATCAATGTTTCCCACACTAGCAATCACACAGACAAGGGTGTTTGTTAGTATCTTCTTGTTTGGTTTACTGGTCACAATTATGATTGAATAATGACAGTGTGCACCATCATATTTTTTTTATTTTTTTTTTTTACTCTTCACTCAGGAAAATGAGGGAACACCTCAACTAAAACATAACTTCCTCACTCCTACCCCACAATTATAAATACGTGGATAACCCTGACAAGAAGTAAGATATGAGGCTTTTGAAAATAGCCTAAATGCATTTTAATTTTCTGATAGATTATCATAATAATGATTTGAATATGCCCCAATTATTTAGTTTTATTCTTGTAATAGAGCACTAAGCTAAATCATGGTATATATTTACCAAAAAACAAATTTTTAAATAAGAGTTTTTAGTATCATGGGCACCTTCATCAGGTTCAGAGAGTAAGCTGTTGTTCTTGGTTGAGCTACAAGGTTGAGTATCAACAAGTTAAGCTTTATTTATAAATATAGTACCATTTTAATAAATAATATAAAATAGTTATCGACGTCAGCCTCATAGTTCAACTAAGAACAAAGGTTTACTCTTTGAATCTGAATAAGGTGCCTTTGGCAAGGAAAGCTCGTCTTTAGAAACATGTTTTTGTATTTATTAGTGTTTTATCTACATAATAAATTTAGGGTCTAGTTTTGATTAAAATCTAGATAGACAGCTAAATAACAAACAAGAATATAATCCAACGCATTTAAATTTCAATAAATATAAATAAAGTTAAGACTTTTAAAATAAAATTGTAAAACTCTAGCACATTACATTAATTAAAAATACTTAATATATATTCAGAAAACAAAAACATTTCTCTTAACATTATAAAATATTTAATCATTTATTATATAAAAGAAGGCATAAAGAACTATAGGAACACATATAATAAAAACAATTTACCTTCTTTAATATATAAAAGTATAAACCTCAAAAGTGAAAAGAGGTTTTCCTCAATTAAGTGATTAATATGTAGGAATACTAAAATACTGATAAATAACATTTATATAACTAAAGAAAAACAAAATAAAAAAGCACCACTGAAATCAAAACTACTAGAAAAATAAACAAATATTTCAGAGAATAGATGAAGGGAAAGCAAAATAATAAGTCTGCACCAAATATATTTGACTAATTTGATTATGTTATTTTAAAAATATTTTTAGTGTACTAACATTTTTAATAGTTTGACCATAAAATTTCAAAATCACATGAAAGTTATTTGTACAACAATGGCAGTATTGTGGAATGTCCAGGACAAAGTTTGCTCAATAATAATTATGAACTGTTAATAGTAAAACAAAATATTTTTCGAACATAACAAAGCATTTGAATTTCTTAAAACCATTCAAAAATGTTAAGTGCAAATTTAAAAACAACTACTAATGCCCCTTACTATTAAATATTTCATTACATATCCCACTCTACATTTATTTATTTATTCATTACAAATAAAAGTTATGTCACAAATTCGGCACTAGCATTAATAATAAAACTTGAATTAGGAAGAGCAAAAAAAATATAATATACAAATAAGACTCATATAATATTAGTGTCTTACAAAATCTACCTCTAAAATTTAGTTTCAGTTTGAGCAATAATTTTTAACAACGGGCGGTTCAGAGCTGTCGATGTCCAAGTATGTGGTGTATTACTTTGCTAAGGAGAGATTGAGCTGAAAAAGGTTCTTGCCTAATGTCCCAATATGGAGTTAATCGCCCATAGATGATTCTTGCTGGCTGACCAGAGAGATTCTTTGTTGAGCAATATTAATTCCTTACAGGAGGTTTTTGATATATTTGGCACATTCTACCAGATGTGTGCAGCTAGAGACAGGTTCAAGGGATTTGACTTGCAAACGCTTCATTATTAGAGCCAAGACATTGTCAATATTAGCAACATAAACATATTACCAGGAAATATTGGCAATGAAACTCTCGGGTCCTTAATCAAATAATTTAAGAGTATTCTAGGATCTTCAATGTATTGTCTGCCATCTTAAAAATATAACAGGACTGATTATAGTAATGAATCTCAAACTGTCTTTTGTAAGGGGCCCAATGTGCCTCAAAAATTACTAGGATGTCTTTTGTTTTAGATATGGCTGAATGTATTCACTGTACTATAGTGTATTTCCCTTTGACTATCCTTTCAATGCTCATTATGTCATTTATAAACCTAGTATTAAAGATAATTTTTTTTTTGGTGTTTATACAGATTTTAATTCCAAAGTTAATGCAGATGTGGTAGATTAATTTGAGCAGTGATAGTGTGAAAAGCACTCCCCTCTCCTTCATGGTTGACTTTGAAAACCAGATAAGATTAAACTAAACAACTTTGAGATAATATTACAGATGTTATGATTATAATTTTAAAATGTACAAACCTTGATAGATATTATCATCTACTTAAGTTCCTCCATGTTTTCTATCATACCAAATTTTGCCCTTCTAAACGCTTTGAGTTAGATTCATCAAACTGATTAAATCCACAAAAATACAATAAAAAACAAATACAATCTAGAAATACTATAAATATGAGCTAAACCCTGTTTTAAATTGTGTTAAAAGAAAAACTTTAGTTCAACTAACTCTGGTTTAAATATATCACTTTGTTATAATATCAAATTCAAATTAAGTGTCAAATGAGGGCTTGCAATTATATTTTAGCAGTCCTTAATTACTGATGAGAAACCCATAGTTAGCTTCAAATAAGATGTGGATATACAGTACAACTTTAGATGTATTGACAATTGCATTTTAAAGAGGAACATTAAATCAAACAAAAAATAAAATAATAATAGTGATGTTTAAAAACAGACATACATTACCAATGTGTTCTAAAATATATATATATTTACATAGGCACTCTTGCATCTCTCTAATAATATGTTTTTGTATAGATACATATTAAAATACATTTTAAATTGTAAATTTTTGAATTAAATATTTGGTTTATTCATTTGAAAAGGTGTGTAATAAACCACATCACAGACACCAGTAGAATGTGATTAACATTCTAAGAAATTTAAAATTAAACTTTAGAAAAAAAATCAACAAAAAATTTGGCAAGTATAAAAATTATTTATAAATTATAAACCATAAACATTCTGAGATAAGTTTTCTGTAAAAAAAACCAACCTAATTCTTTGCAGTATTTAAACCTGCTGTACCAGTAAGTATTGTTACAATTTTCCAAAACAAACTGATATTGATGAGAATAAATATCACTATCTATCAATTAATACGAAATTTTGCTATCTTCCTTCTTCAACTCAATCTGTGACATTGGTCGGGAGATGCAGGTATGTCTTCTATGATGCTATTGCTCTTACCAATGGGATCCTGTGTTTCAATAATGATGTCCTGAGGTGGTGAAGACACAACCTCTTCCTTGTCAGTATACTCACAAGCGTCAAGCACATAACGATTGAATGTCTCGCTCTTGTCAGCATACACATGGTGACCTGCTCCATTTATTACCTTAAATAGGATCAAATATTTAGTCAATCATGTAAACAATTCTGATTATTTTCAACCAGTTAGTCCTCGACTTAGGCAGCTAATTCATTCTGAAGGTGTTTGTGTAAGTTGAAAAATTGCATAAATCGAATGGTGAATAAATAAGCTTTATTATTTGGCATGAATGATCCTTTAAGAGCTTACTTAAAACTAAACAGGTTATGATTTTGAAAAGAAAGCTTTGAGAAAATTACTTTTACTCAAGGAAGTAGTAAACAAAATGGCAATGACACTATAAGTTGTGCATCAGCTAGCTATAAACGTTATCTATTATGTTTTAAGTGGGGGCTTGATAGGTGGTGTTGTGATTTGTAGGCGAAAGAACTGCAACCGCATAACTATGACTCTGTTTAGGTTGAGAAATTAATGTACTTTTATTGTTTTAAGGCATTAGGAACCCCTGAATTGGTGAGATACAAATTTTTATATCTATTACTGTTTTCAATCTGTGGCCTGGGTAAGTTCTTTTATTCAACTCATATATTTTCCACGGGCGGCTTGCTAGGCCTGTTGTAATTTCATATACTTTATAACCTAACTTAAGACTAGAACAGGCACAACATCCAGTCCCCTGCCTTTAATTCATTACTGTGAAAGGGTAAACCCACATTTCACCAATGAAAGTTTTTCGGCCATGCTGAAAATTGAGCCTAGAACCCTTAGTTCAGTAGACAAGCCATACTACCGACCAAGCTAAAATGTTAGATTTAATCAATTACTACAGAACCTATTGTTTCAGATATATAGACATATGAACAATATTTTTAACTTGTCCAAAAGATTTAAACAAAACATTACATTTGATCAAAACCTCTCACCTGTACATTAACATAAGAGTCAGGTCTCTGTGCCTTGATAGTCTCACTGGCCGAACTATCCACCCACGACCTTGTCCCGTACATAAGTGTTATGGGGATTGTCTTCCTCAAGGTGTCCATTCGCTTCAGCATAGGGTTCTTTGCCCAGCCAAAACCAGACATCATGGCATGAAATGCCGCTTCGCCACTAAAAACACACATATGTAAATTAGGCTACACGTCTATTTTAAATTAATTGAAATATGTCTTAATATTCATACTAACTTCGATCTACACCTTGTGTGTGCAACAAATAATTAATGTTCGCTTGCATAAAAATCTAGTATTGTACACTTTGGTGGCAGAAAAGCCGAACCTAAGTCATTGTTGTCTAAAGTTTCCATGTTAGCTAAGTAGCCGATGATTACACAATGTCCATTTTAAACTTGTGCCTTAAAACAATGAGTAAAGAATGATCCTGAGCACCGGTTAAATTCTGGATAAACTTGTGGTACAGCATTGGTGCACTAAGCCAAAGATCTTGGGTTCACCTTGTGTGTTCAACAGATTCATTAGATGACAATTACTTAAAACTCTAATAAAAAAAACAGCTAAAATTTTATATTAAAGGGAAAGGTGGAGATAAGGGCAAGGCCTACACACTTATAAAGAAAATGTAGCTCCTAAAGCTCATATTCAAACTGCAACAAACACATCACAATATTTTTTAAGGGGCCTGTGTGCCCATAAAATGACTTATGTGTTTTAGATGTTAACTTTTGGACTTACATTTTTATGGTGAGTATGTACTGTGTAGGCTTTTTTGTGTGTTTAAACTAAAATTGTAGTTCAAAAAAATTATAGTGTTTATAAATGCAGTCATGAGTTAAGGATTGTTACACTTTGCAACTTCCTAAACCCCTCAATTTTTCCAGATTTTCTAGTCAAAAAATTGTTTTTCTAATCTTTATCTTACCAGTTTTATAATAAATAGGTATTTAGAATGTTACTCTTAGAAAACATGGTTTGTATATATAAACAAATGAGTAAGGCAGTTATATTCCTACTTTCATAAATCTTATGTATTTAGGAGAGTAATATTTTTTCATAGTTCGCAAATTGACACAAATATTTCTGAAAATACAAGTGACTTTAAATTTTATTGACCACTACAAGAGTCAAACAAAGTTCTCTCACTTTTCCAGGTTTTACCTGATTTCCATGAGTATAAATAAACCCTGCGAGTTATAGACCTATGATAACTCCTAATTATATAGAACAAACACAGCCTTGAGTGCATGCATGACATGTCAATACCGGTACTCTATCTTAAATATTTGGCTAGTTTTCACAAGTAAATCATGTGACCATATGTCAGCACTTTTAACTAGCGGCCATAGCCTCACATGTTCACTCTAAAATCAAAGATAAAGGTATAAAAAAACCTTTCATTTCTAAAATGTAATATTTTTTGGATGTACAAGGTACATTATGCAGGTTGTTTTAAATTGTTTAAAATAGGTTAACTTACGAAGGTATTTGAGAATTGCACTGGTATAAATATTGTGGTATTACTTCTGCAGCATCATCCAGAACTGGTGAGAACTTCCTCACGATATCAGGTCGCATTTTACCAATCAACCACTGACCTAAAAAATATGTCTTCCCATCAGGTTATTCAAAGATTATTTAGGCTTCCTGTATGTTTACTAATTCTATAATTTTATTTTTGGTATGGGTCTAGGGAAAGGTAGATTTTAGAGGAAATGTAACTACATTTGTATAGGAAAGAGTGGGAAACCATTTAAGAACAATCTTAGTAAACCAGACAGGAATCAAGCCCCATCTCTATGTTTCCGAGAATCCAATCTATTGTGAGTGTGATGTCTTAGATCTAAAGATGCCAAAGTCATTGAGTAAGGGAGCTAATTTCAAAATGTCAAATTGTTTTGTGCGCTATCCAAGCTAAAAATTTGCTGAGTATTAATGCAACCTGTACATGGGCTTTGTAATTGCACCTGATTAAAAAAGGGGAGGGGACAGGGGTTGAAATTGTGGCCTGGATTTGTAATTGTAATAAAAATAATGTACAAATTTTAGCAAACTTTTCATACTAAGGTGAACTATAAAAATTATTGTCAAATGTAGTTAAAATAACTTAGTGTATAACTTTCTAAGAAGAATTGAATTCTTTTATCACATCTTACTTATCGTTTGAGTTATACGCTTAATATTATAGGTATTAGGAAGGTTATATTTAGAGGAAGTGTATCCACATTTGTGTGGAAAGAAAGGGAGAGTGAAAAACCCTCAGTACACCTGGTTGAGTTCTGAACATTAATCTCTCCATCATCAGTAGTCTAATCTACCGTGAAAATAGTGCCTTAGACCATGCATAAATCAAAGCGGGTCTCATTTATTTAATGTTTGTTGAGCAACTAGTCACTCCCATTTGAATCCAGTTATCAAGATGTTCATGTTTGAGTCTACTTCTGTGTTTGTTTCTCACCACCTTCTGCTAAAAAAATTATGACACACAGCTAGGTAGATTCACTCCATGTGAGATACAAACCAGAACTGGATATATTTCCTTTGAGATAAGTGGTCAGTAACACACATCCTGGACTTGAGGAAAAACTCTTAAAATAATAGTCATTTTGGGAAGTGGAAAATACATTTTTTGTGCAACTACCAAAAATTTCAGCTTAGAGATACCCATAGCTCACTATCGTCTGCTTGGCGCCCCTGTTTTAGTGTATGCTTTGGAGCAGCAAGAAATTTAATCTAGGGGCATACAATCAAAGTTGTAGCTGGAATTAAATCTCAGGTATGGTACAAGAAAATCAGAGTGAACCAAATACCTTTTATTTTTATTTATTTATTTTTATTATATTATCGATCTCCTTTAATGCAAACATTCATATCAATAAATATCTAGTAGTATCTGAACAAAAAATGATTGATGTTTAAGAAGAAAGAACTTTGATTTTTTTTTCTTCCAGATTTTTGTACCCAATTTCAGCTTAACTAATCGAGAGGGAGAAAAAATACTTTCAAGAGCTAGACATGTATACAGCATTACAAATTTATTAACATAGATGATTCTTCTAAAGATATTTTATTTCATCATCAACTTCAAGCTTTGTTCAAGACCACTGATGCACCTAAATGCATTGCATATGCAGCTTTGCCTTTAGCTTTTCCAATTTGATTCAGTCAGGTCAGACTAACGTAGTCATGTGATGCAAGATCAGGTGTAATATAAATATTTTTAATTTTTTTATTTAGCATGCTTTACTACCTGTTCGGGCTATACACTAAGTACTAATTACACTAATGGATTAGGAATTGGGAAAGTTGAATTTAGAGGAAGTGAGGCCCCATTTGTGTGAAGGGAGAGTGGAAAACCATTTTAGGAAAAACCACTCCCAGTTCACCTGACCGAGATTCGAATCTTGATCTTCCCGTCCTCAGCAGTCTAGCTCAACATGAAACAAGCGTGTTAGCCAACAACACTACCGAGGTGGGTTTATAAAGTATTATGAAACATCTAAATGCAGTTACAGGTGTTAATAGCCCTGGCTTATGTGGAGAGCCTTAAAAGCAATAAGTATTTACACATAAGAATGGGTACTAGTTAAATGCCTTTGCTTGTGTCTTTATTTTGTTATTGTTTCAACATTAGATTAAATAAATTAATGAAACAAAAAATTTAGGAAGTGGGGTCATTTCAACTCTCCGGATGTTTCATCTCCTTCAATGTTAGGGGCACTTTTAGTTATGTATTTAACAAATCTTAGGTCTGATAACAAAATATGGGATATGTATTTAACACATCTTCAATCATTTTTAGTCCTATCTAATCACAACTTGTGAATGTGTGGAATGCCAGGCCTTCACCGTGGTTCAGATTCCACGTTAAACTGTAGGTCCTCCATTTCATCTTAGGTCCTCCATTTCATCTCACAATCACCCTACCATTACACATTAGCGTAAGTGTGTATAACCCAAACGGGTAGTAAGACGAGATGCTAATAATAATAATAATAATACTAATAATAATAGTCCTACTTAGTATTATTTAAATTTGTATCTTATATTTGGAAGAATGTACAGGAAAGGTGGTTAGAAACATATAAAGTAGCACTATACAACATGGCTTTTAGAGTGAAAATAAGAACACAGTCCACACTTTACGTTGCTGTCATTGGACAGAGAGGTAATGGCTGCCTCTTGAAGAAAATCGATTCATGATGTTTATTCAACTTGACCAATGAAATTCCCAACTCATTAGTATGCCACACCCTTCTTCTCCCTCCATCCTTCCTCCCCACCACATTTTTTTATGAATTGTTTTATGAATATGTTGTATGAATAAGTTTTAAAATCCAAATACTAAACATGTTTTTATTTAGAATTAATATAGTCTAATAGGAATTAGAAAACATATTAAACAACTAAAAAAAACTGCAACATATTGTAATTTACTGATTATTATATTTCATATTTTGAGTAAAATAACATTTTCCCAGCTTTTTTTTTTAATTTACCAAATTTCCGACTTATTCCCCCAACCACTTCAAATTCCTGGCTAATTCTAGTTTTCCCGAATGGTAGACACCCTGTCGATTGTTGTCACCAATTTCTCAACCTAGGTTTCATTCTATCAGAAATCATTAGAACAGCGGTGGTGGGGGGAATACTCAACTCAATTACTTAAAAGAGGTGAGGGGGGAAGGAGAAAAAAAGAAACTTCTAAAGAACGACAGAACACTTAGATAGGAATATATAACATTGTATGTGAATATATATACACACACACTTATACACATACCCATAATTGTTCGCAGCCTAGAGGGGTGCACCAGTGAGGACATATGACTACAAACACCAGTTTGATAAAATTATAATTGTAGTTGTAAGAAAGAGTGAAACAAATTAAAATAAAACAATATCCAATATGTTTACACAGTTATTGAAAACCAAATGAACAAATCCTCACAAAAAGTGTGAAGTGAGGGCGCTATTATATTTACAGACTCTCTTTCAAATTATTAAACTAATCTTGATAGTTTGAAAACTTACCAAATGGCCCTGCTGCTCTAACTGGCCACAAAGGATTGAAGGGTTGAACGACAAACGCTACACATCTTACCCAGATAGGAACATTGTATTTCTGTGCAGCAACCGCTGGTCTTTCAGGGAATCCCCACGGATCTGCTAGGATCAAGTGTGCCACTCTGTAGAATCAAACAATTTAAAATTTTATTTAGCAATGTTTGTTCAACATGGGCTCTTTGAATCTTTAAATCATGAAAGACATTAAAGATCCAAAATTTGAAGAACCCAAAAAATATCATATTTGAGATTCAACTATATGTTTTTGTTGAATTTAAAATTAGAATTTAATTTAAGAGATACCAGGTTGCTTATTGGTGTATTAGGGTCATTCCATGTTAAATAAACCATTTTTATAAAATTTTGTGCCCCACCATTTTCTATTTTGATAAAATTTGTTAGGTGATATGCACCAATCTTCTAGACTCTTAAACAAGTTTTGTTATATTAAAAAAAATGCCCTCTCTTAGATATAGGCTATTGTTTACAGCAAGGGCAGACAAAAGGTGCCATTTTGTTGTTATTTTCTATATTCTGCAGAAAGTTTATTTGAATTAGCAGAGATGTCAGCTAGAGCTTGTTAGAAAACTTAAATAATAAACTTTATTTTAGTTTAGCCAAATTTAGATTAAAGTTAAGGCTAAGCATGGTTTTTTGGGTTTACATCTTAATTTAAAAATTGATTTTTTCTTCTTCTGAATTTTGGACTTATAAAACCCAATGAAGGATTCAAAGGAATTCAATTAAGATCATGAGCTGTCAGATAACAGAGCAACCATTGCATCAGTAGTTGCTTTATGCTTTTTAATTCTCGACCTGTACAGTTATAACTTGTACAATTCGCAACACATATCCAACTACTGAGTCAATGGTGGCTGCGTTATATGACAGCTCGTGATCTTAATATATCATACATTTGTAGCCTATGATTTTCGCATGTCCATCAAAGAATCTACCTTAAAATAAGAGTGAAGAATGACCATGGGCACAAGACAATTCCTGGATAGTTCTGTGGTGAGAACATTGACATACTAAGCCAAAGGTCCCAGGTTTGATTCCCGTGTCCATGTGTCATTTTTCAATGTAGAGAATAAGGGTTGGTTTCTGGCCTGAGAGAGAAATAAGGGTTGCAGGCCTAATTGCATAATTTGGGTGTCAAAAAGTAGGACATGTTAAAAAGACTATATTCACCTCATAGTGCCAAAATAAAATAAATAATTAAGAACAATGTTTTTATGTTATTGTTATTTAGCGCCGTGTCTTACTACCCGTTCGGGTTATACGCTTTAAGTACTAATTACGCTAATAGATTAGGAATTGGGAAGGTTGAATCAGAGGAAGTGAACCCACATTTGCGTGGAGGGAGAGTGGAAAACCATTTAGGAACCCCCCCCCCAGTTCATCCGACCGAGATTCGAACCTCTATCTCCCCGTCTTCAGCAGTCGAGCTCAACATGACTAGCGTGTTAGTCAACTATGCCACCGAGGCGGGTGTTTTTATGTTACTGAGCCTGTAACAAAAATATGAAAAAATATTTTATAAGAAAAAAGAAAGGAGGAATGCTCAACTATCATCAACCTCTTGCAATCCTCATTTTATCCTTTCCCCCCTCCCCATCCTTTAATTTATTCTCTATTTAATACAGTAATTATTATAATTCGTCATTTCATTATAAATCTAAATTTTTATATTTAAAAAATATTCTGTGACACATAATTTTTTTACCCGTTTGGGTTAGATGCCAAAAATTAAAAAACAAACAAAAAAACTTTCAGTTGTTTTTGGGTTTTTAGATTCATATTGACTTGCAAAAAAGTAGTCCAACATTGTTATCTTCCTCTTTAAAATTTGCTTTTGTTTGTTTCTTATTTTCTCAAAAGCAGAGTCACTTTCTTCTAAACTACTTTTTAAGCTTCTGATTCTTGCTTTTCTAACAGGTTCTCTTTTTTGTATTGCCTCTTTAGCTTCCTGCGATTTTGTTTCCAAAACGTTCCTATTTGCTTGAAACTATTCACTTAGGTTTTTTATTTTATCTTTATCTTCTTGCTCTTGTTTCTTCTGTTCAGCCTCAATTCTCTTCTCTTCTTCGAGTCCAGCCAAGCACAACTTATGGGTCCCACGTCCTTTAATAATGAAATTCTTCGTGAATGATACTGTGTTGCACTGATAGTTGTAATGTTTAAGACCATCTTTGGTAAACTGTATGCCTCCAAGAGACAGGTCCTCTTGTCAGTAAGATAGTTTGATGTTTGTGAGAATCCTCGCTCAACATCAGTATTTCCATGGGGTAACACAAAGATAGATTTAAAAAGCCTTTTAATTTAGCCTATTCTAGTTGGAAATAGTTCATTACTACACTACTTCCAAAAACCATTTTATAATCATTGGGTGACCTGGCGGTCTAGGGGTAAGGTGTCAGACTTCTGTGCTGGCGGCCGGGGTTCGATCCTCGGTCCAAGCACAGATTTATCCGACTACCAAACCTTTCCTTCATCTCTGACAAGACATCTTGTGAATGTGGGGAATGTCAGGCCTCCACCGTGGTTCGGATTCCACGTTAAACTGTAGGTCCTCCATTTTATCTCACAATCACCCTACCATTACACATTAGCGTAAGTGCGTATAGCCCGAACGGGTAGTAAGACGCGGTGATAATAATAATAATATAATCATTGAATATCAAAGACACTGTACAAGCGTTTGGGCATACAATTTGAATTTATTCAAGCACCGTGACACATTATGATGAGAAATTTTGTTTTGCTAGCTTACCAGCAAAAAAGAAGATACACACTTCAACATCTACAAACCAGTTTCTTTCTTATGGAGGTCAAAATTAGGAAAAGTATGACAAAAATGAACACTGGGGTTGGTTGCTGGCTTGAGTGGAAAATAAGGGTTTGTTTCTGGCCTGGGAAATATCTTTTGATTGATCCAATGTGCTGTTGTTAATGGTTTGCTTTGTACATTCACATCAAAAAGTTTACATTTTGTTAATTTAATTTAATTCTTCATAGTGATCTACTTGTGGCTAATCAAATGAAAATTTGTTTTGTAAATGGTAAATAAGATTTTATAAGTTTATTCATTATTTTAATCATGAACAGACAAAAGTTTTAATTCCTTAAAAGTTAAAACATAATTTAGTCATTCCAAAAAGACATAATTTAAAGCGACACATAATAGCAGAATAATTTAAACATTTAACATAAGCAAGAAATAAACAACCTTCAAAAACTCAGCAATTTAGCTGTAGTATTATCATGGCCTTCCTATTATTTATCTTATCTTTGACTGGCAATAAAAACAACACTCAAGTGAATAAAAATGAGAAACATTTTGTCAGAACAATAGATATGTGGATCAAAGTTCTTTTTTGTTCTATGACACAAGGAGTTTATTAGTAGGTGATTATTTGACCCATTGGACTAATGATCTGTGGCCTTACAAAGATTAGCAGCTGTACATTTATGACGTAGGCTTGTCTAAGATGATTCATAGCTTGTCTTTCTTATGGTGAATGTAAATGTATTACTTAAATATTAGTCTAAATTTGAAACACATTCAAACAGTGATGAAGAAAACATGGCTTTAAGTAGTTTAAGTCCTCACATTTATTTACGTAAGCAAACAAAATTATTTTTTTATCAAGAAAATTGCATATCCACACAAAAAAGTTACAATATTATGATACTGTTCAAAGGTCTCAGTAATGTGTGAGATAGCCGGTTGAGTGACCAAATGATCTTAGGCTATTTTATTCTAGACTGGCCTGCTGATGACTGGCGGATTGGGGTTTGAATCCTGATTAGGTCTACTGAGGGTGGTTTTCCGTTAATAGTTCCCCACTTTCTTTTTATGTAGATGTGATTATATTATTACCTCTAAAATACTTCCTTCCTCAATCCTACTATATTAGAGTAAGTATCGTATCATATATATATATATATATATATATATATATGTATAACCTACACCGGAAGTAAGAGGCCATGATAAAAAAAAAATGAGAATTTAGTACATTTGTTTTAAATAATGTGATGCAGCATGCTACAAATTAACGTTCACAATGAATTGTGATAATGCTTACTATGAATCTTATTTCAGTGATATGTACTGAAACACGACACGCCACCAATGTTGTCCAAATAGTGTCACAATAAAATACAAGTGTAACGTAATATATAATTGGAATCTTAGGGTTCGGCCAGACTGACAAGCGTATGTGCGAGTGACTGCGTGGCCAAACTAGCGAGAGAGCGCTTGATAGATGTTGATGAGGAGGTAAAGGTTCAAGTCTTGACTCAGTGAACTGAGGGTGGTTTTGACAAGTGATTTATTGTTGTGATTTTCCCATTCTCTATCCGTGCTAATGGGATTCTTATTTGTAGAGGCTTAGTTTGATTATAATATTGAAGTATTTAACATATCAGTTTTACATATATATGGATATATATTTATTTAATTGGTAAGATCATAAACCATAACTATATATATATATATAGGTGTGGTTTACGGTATAAGTATAGGTATGGCTTATATATATATATATTTATAGGTATGGTTTATGATCTTACCAATTAAATCAGGCCATTAGTGGCAAGTGTGCTACTAAACCTATTGATAATAATAAAAATGTCAAAATGAGAAGTTTTCCTAGCACTCAACGAACCATCATACAATAATATTGCCTAGCGCCTGTAAGCTAGGCTGTACTGGCTCAAGCGTGCACACTTGAAAAATAAAACCAGTCCTATCTTTCAAGCGTGCGTACCTGGTTGCACGTTCCAGTTTGGCCACCTCTCATTACAACTAATGTGTTCTAGTTTATTTTTAGTCGCTCGCGCACTCACTCGCTCAGTCTGGCCATACCCTTACTGATTGAAAAACAAAATTAATGCATTTTCACCACACTTACATAATTAAATAGTTTCCTTTTCGTTTTAAGTGACAAATAATATATTGAAATTAGTCAAACAAGTCGGGAGTCTTGAAACTTGGCACAACGCTAGTAGTAAGCAAATCAACTAAGGGCTAAGCCTGGCAGCAGATGGCAAAATATCCAAGAATCCATTAGTTAAACAATTTAAACTCAAATTATAGAAATGTTGGTACCTGTCTGGGTGCTCAATGGCATAAGATGCAGTAAGAAAGCCCCCCATGCTGTGTCCCAAGAGGATGAACTTTTCTAGTTTCATTTCTCTTCTCCACTCCTCCACAGAACGAACCAACTGACTTTCAGCTTCCAAGGAATCGGAACTGAAAGAAGGTCTGGAACTTCGACCAAACCCTGACACAAAATTTGTATAGCTAATTAATAATGACGAGGGTTGTGGATGATACATTTTAAAATTCATAAACCAACAATGCTATTGGCAAAGGTTTTTTTTCCCTCTAAATTGTTTTCCATTCTCACCCCACACACATGTGGGTATATTTCTTTTAAATCATATCTTTCTCACCCCTACCCACTTAAGGTAAATGTATGGATAGCCCAGACAGATGATGAGATGGGAAATGAAATATTAATTGCATTTTTTTACTTGCAGATGTTAAGCGAAGAATTACAAAGACACAGTGTTTAATGTTTCCTAAGATTATATTACTTGGCATATTATTGCTTTATTTAGTACAGGGTGGCCCAATATTTTTCATACCAAGGGTCAAATATGATTGATTATCAGTTTACATCGCGGCCCACGGGCTGAATATAAAATTAGTAATCACATCAAGTTAATACATAGGTCTATAAACAATACTTTATAAACAATTGTTTTCAATACTTATATATAAATTATATTTTTGTTTGGTAGAATCTTTCAAATTTTACTAACAAAAATAAGTTTATTAACCTCCCAAAAATGTTTTAAGAAATATGCATGCACACTTTCACAAAACAACTTAGCATTATAAATATGTATTTATACATATTTTTACTAATCAAATAAATGCATAGTAAAATGTGATTACCTTTTAGACTAGATATTTTAATTTGAATCATACGTTATTTCATGTGTGTCATTGGAGGTTTATCATTAATTTACCTCCATGATCTTACTTTTGGTGAGCATGGGCCGCATTTGTCTCACCAGCTGGACCACAGTGACTTAGAATATATAAACTCACCAAGGATGTCTATGGCATACACCGGTCTTTGTGCAGCTAAAGAGTCCAGGTTCAAGCACCACAGAGCTACACCCGAAGCAAGCCCATGGAGTAAGAGTATTGGGGTATTCTTAGACTCTGTGTTCATGGAGATAGTCCAAACTTTGTCTGATGAGCCCACCACAGAGCCAATGTCAACATAACATCCTCGGTATGCTATCTTCAAACCTAGCCATAAAACACACATACAATATAGCATCATCGGTATGCTATCTTCACACCTGGCCATAAAACACATACAATATAGCATCCTCTGTATGCTATCTTCACACCTGGCCATAAAACACATATACAAGAGAGTAGGCCAAATAGATAGATAAATAGACTACCAGTAGCTATCTAAAGGAAATACATTAATGTCAGCCTTTGTGTTCTTGGCCACTCGAGACACTGTTTTGAATCCGAGTAGATATTATTAATTCAATGGTAGCTTAGTGATAAATGCTTGAGACTAATTCAAAACATTAACTCCACTCACAGATATACATTCTGTTTACTCTGAAACATTATGGCCCTGTATTAACCAACTCCACAAAGAAGTATGTCAAGATATGACTTATTTCAAGATGAACAGAGTGTAAATAGTAGACATAGTGGGAGGGGTTCAAAATGATCTAGTTCCCTGAAATGAGGCGTTAAATCATTTATTTTTCATTTTTGTGGTCAACAATAATAACTTTTTACTAACTTATTAGTGTTATTTTATAGGTAGATATTGATAATAACCTATAAAAACTTACAGCTGCATATCACATGACTTGACGTATTAATATGTGAAAGTAGATATAATCTTTCGATATATATATATATATATACACACACACAACTATTGCTGTTGATACTTTTTTTTATGCAATTATTTTAGTATCAACTATTTTTTTCCAGTACTAGACAGTTAAGTTTAAGTATTGATATTTTTCTTTCTATACCACATCACTATTTGTTATTTTGTGTCTATAAACAAGATCAGCAGAGGAATCACAATTGTTTACCATCATGTAATTTCATAGCTCACTTCAAAAAGAACTATTCACTTGTGAGCTACACATCTCTAGTACAAAGTACATGTAAATTCATTAATATTTTTTTTTTTAACTTACACGATAGTATTTGTTTCTCAACAGCTCTCAACATGGCTGTAGAGGAAGATGTCCAACGTAACCAATTCCAGGGCCAACTACCACTGTAATAGATCATAAAGAAAAGTTTTAATTTAGTATAAATCAATGTTTGGACAAACTGATTTACAAGGCGCTAAGAGCAAAACACAGGAAATATATATCCAGGTGTGATGCCAGGGTAATTAGAACATGCTTAAATTAGTCTTGTGACTATCAACACTCAGCAAAACATCCATTGGCCAGCTATCAATTGGAATACATTCTTGTGTTAGGTATGTACTGGGGTGGACTGGCAGACTACTAGCAGGCCGGGACTGCAAATATGATGGTCCTTAGCATATATTAATATCTACCATTGAAGCTATGTTTCAGGCTAAGCTGAAAGAGCACAATAAAGTATTTACACCTTTTTTTATTTAGTATCGTATCTTACCACCCGTTCGGGCTATACATTTATGTACTAATTACACCAATGGTTTTAGGGACTAGCAAGGTTATATTTATAGGAAATGTACCCATATTTCTGTGGAGGGAAAGTGGAATACTATTTTGGAAAAAAAAAACCTAAGTAGGCCTACACACGACCAAGATTTGAACTTCAAATTTCCTCATCATCAAAAGTCTAGTCTAATGTGAAAGTAGCGCGTTAGACCATCAGGCCACCGAGGCAGTTCTAAACCTTTATTATTCATGGTGTTTACTCAACTTGGACCGGTGAAATTTCCAACCTTTTCCTTGATTTCTCCTGATTATTTCCTAAAATTCCTGACTCAAAAGTATGTCTAAACCTTTCTGCTCTCCCCCTTTCCCCCCCAGTTTTTGTTAATCTTGTTTTATTTTATTTGTATAGGCATAGTCTACTAGGAATTATAAAATATATTACACAGCTACAAACAAAAGACAATCTGAATCACATTGTAATTTACTGATTTAATAATTATTATATTTCATATTTTGAGTAAAACAATATATTCCTAGATATTTTTATTTATTTACCAAATTTTCGACTTATTCCTGTTTTTTCTCGACCACTTCAAATTTCTGGTTAATTTAAGTTTTCCCTGATTTTCTTGGATGGTAGACACCCTGCTATTAGTTGAATTAATCCCTAGGTCATTTCAGCTTAATTATATCAACGATTTGTGAATGTGGGGAATGCCAGGCCTCCACCGTGGTTCGGATTCCACGTTAAACTGTAGGTCCTTCATTTCATCTCACAATTCACCCTACCATTACACATTAGCGTAAGTGCGTATAACCCGAACGGGTAGTAAGACGCGGTGCTAATAATAATAATAGCAATAATAATATATCAACGATCAGTTTCTACTTTCTACCGGCATGAGCAAAAATGTTTTTAAAAGTTTATAAAATAGTGTGTTGTATTAATTGATATATTTAAGTTTGTTTATGAACAACACAAAGAAAGAACAAACAGGACCATTTGGTATTTAATACTATCATATATGTTCAAAAATGATGTATTTTTGGCAGCTCAGGCCTATTCACTGGATATTTTAATTAAAATTTAATAAAAACAATCATTTGGAATAGGCTATAATGAACATATTTATTTTAATATTTATATTTTAAAATGACACCAGGACACGAGAATCGAACCTGGGACCTATGGCTTTGTACGCCAATGCTCTAACCACTGAGCTATCCATAAATTATCCCAGGCCCATTTTTAAATTTAAAAATTATTATATTTAGATGCGACTATAGCTGTTATCAACAAATATAATAGCTTAGCTATTTAATCCATATTTATTTTAGTTTAAAGTAGTTGTGGCAGCCCAAATCAAACTGTCCTGGCGAGCTAGTCGACTCCTGGGCATGTAGAGCAAAGCATATAAATAGTATGATTGCTCAAATGAGGGGCAAGTTGGATAGAACATATCAAAGGTAGGCCTATAGTTTAAACATGTTCTGCTTACTCTGGTAACAAATTATTACACACTTCTAACACTTCTAAAATAAATATATTTCCAGACAAAATGGTTAATACCTTAATTTAAGGCAGATAAGATGGAAAAGAGTGATTAAAATAAGCTGTACTGATATTAGCCTCAAGATAGGATAGGGGAAACCATAAGGTAGGAATACATTCTTTGGTCCAGTCTCAGAATAATTGAGCCTTGATCTTTTCAGTCAAAGTCAAACACATCATCTTCAAGCAGGGTTACCAACCATCTGGAAATTAGCATGATTAGGACACCAATCTGGCACAGCCGATTATAACATAACAATGATTTACCTGCCTCGGTGGCGTAGTTGGCTAACATGCTTGTCGTGTTGAGCTCGACTGCTGAGGACGGGGAGATCGAGGTTCGAATCTCGGTCGGGTGAACTGAGGGGGATTTTTCTTGAATGATTTTCCACTCTCCCTCCACGCATATGCGGGTTCACTTCCTCTAATTCAACCTTCCCAATTCCTAATCCATTAGCGTAATTAGTACTTAGAGCGTATAACCCGAACGGGTAGTAAGACGCGGTGCTAAAACAATGATTTGATTGTAACTCTTGGACTTAAGAAAGATACAATTAGCCCAGTAGGCTAATAGCATATATATAATATTGGTAAGAGCTTGACTACCTGGAGCAGTGCGCTCATTATGATTTATACTTTAACTCTGATGAAAGTATGGGTTTAAGAATAAAATGAGCTATACATGTTTGGAGCATTCAGAGATCATTAAAAAACTAAGTGCTAAAGCAGGTCAGGCAAGGCTATATTTAGAATTTTCAAGTACTTCAACAACTAGGTAAGAAATAAAAAAATGGAAATGGAATGTAAGCTAATATAGCTACAAAGCATAAAGGATTGTCGCTTGATAATGAAAACTCATAATTAAGTGCAACCCCTGATGATCTTATTGAGGATGGCACAGTGGAAGTGCCCTGCAAATGCTACTCCACAATAAATGGTTGAAAAAGATATTTTTACATCTTGTAAGCTGATTGATGGAAAGATGTTTTTAAAACCTGACCATCAATACATGTACCAAGTGCAAACTCAGTTGCATGTGACATGCAAAGAAAACCATATTTTTATTTTGGACACCTGCTACTGCTACTGCAGAAGATTTATGTTGACCATAACTTTTGAGAGACAAAAATTAAGGCCAAAATTAACATTGTTTGAAAATCAGAGAGCCCAATAAACTTTTATAAGTGATTGGGGCTTTAACATTTATGAATTATTTCTATAATTTCTTTATTAACTATTGCTAAATGTGATGCATAGTATATTTGTAAATAGCTTGCTAGTTGTTTTTTTTTGTTTTATCTACCTGAAACTTAGTTTGTAAACAAATCTTTATTATCTCAACTAATTGGGCCAGTCTTTGAGTAGGTACCTAGGTACTTGAAAATACACATTGATATGTGTTGATAATATGTAATCAACTTTTGTGTGTGTGTGTATCTGTTACCACTTTAGTACTTAATTACATTTACCTGGTATTATTGTGCTGTGTAAAATAGCAATGTTTTCAATCTCTATTTACTTTTCATGAATTATATTTGTGTAATTATTATAATTATAATTGTTTAGGTTTTGCAAATTTATCTTATTTGTTAAATAGAAACACTACATTCCATATTTAGTTTTAATGTATTATCGCCAAAAGTAATCCCACTTTTTTCTAGCATAATGCAATGCACATTTTTTCTTTTTAACCAAAAAGTAATGAGTAAAAGCAAAAAATGCACTCTTACTATGTGCAACATATTTTATCTAAATGTTCTTTGTCTTGTATTAATGCATTGCAATAGTTAGGTTAGGTTAACTTTATAAATATGAATTAATTAAGTTTTCTCTACTAAGATTTTTTTTAAACCACTCCAAAAATGAATATTCATATAATTGAAAAATATATGATGTTGCACTGAAAAATATGATTAGTTAAGAAAAAAAGAAAAAAGTTCATTTTTAGTTTGTACTCATCACTTTTTAATTTTAATTGAAGAATATTTGAAAAAAAATTGTGTATTTTTTTATATTCTAAAAAAAGGGAATTGCATTATATTAGAAAAAAAGTTAATTCAAAAAAATAAATGTTTTTAGCGCCCAGTTGTCCCAGACCAATTATTTTCATATATATATATATATATATATATGAATATAATCATATGCTCTTTCACAAAGAGATTATTAGTTTTTTTTAAATGATATTGTGTGACTAGAGCTATGAATATCATCATACCGGGTTTTTTTTATGGAAAGAAAAGTAATAAAGAACATAGGTAGTAAGAATGATGGGAATATGAAAAGCGTTCATCAGAGCAGGCCAAACTCAGCTCCCTGTTTATATCTACATTTGTGTGTGTGTGTGTGTGTGTGTGCGAGGTATGGGAGTAAAAGAGAAACTACAAGATACCGGAAATGTGTGCAGTGCATTCGTATTTGAATGATTACTCGGAATTTTCCCTGCTGACGATGGGGGACAAAGTTTCTTGTTAATAACTATAGTATGACCCTATTATGACAGAATGAAAATTTATGCACAGTACTTATCTGTAAAGCCATTCTAAAATGGTTAAAAACGACCTTTTCATTGCAGTTATTATCCAAATATCATTTAATATTTCAACAATGTTCTGTATTGGGAACTTTTATTAACTCTTTATCTCCATTAATGTTTAATCAGAAATGATCCATATGCAAGTGTTTGTGTGAATTTACGATTTCTAGCCAACTGTATCACAGAATTGATTGGCATGTGATTCACTTTCTTAAGACTCCCAGATTATGGGACAAAATTGTTTTTAATTTTTCTTAAAAATACTTTATGTACACCGAATTTAGTTAAAATTTGAGGACATTAATTCCTTATTTAAATATATTTTACCAACTTTTGTCAACTTGCTTGTAGAAAATCATCGTGACTCGCAATCAGTGCCAGGGTTAGCAAGGTTTGCCACCTAACAAGGCTATTAACAAACCAGAGCCACTAAATAAAATATTTTAGGCAAGCCTCCTCTATTTGAGTTTATGCCAGGGAGACTGAATACATGTTAATTTCTCTATAATTAGGATAGAGATGAGGAAGCATTTTAGAAGTAATATACCTGCATTTGCATAGAAGGAGAGTGAGAAACAATTTAGGAAAAAGTAAAAACCACCTTCAGTAAACCTGACAGGGATTAAAACCTCAATCTCCCCATCAGCAGGTAATTTTTAACACGAGAGTGATGCCTTAAACCATTTGGCCACTACAGTGGGTGAGACCAAATGATTGTGTGCTAGCTTTGATAAGTATTTTTAAATGTTTGTAACATGCTTGAAGCAAATATGTTTTTTAAGCTTTTATATCATGTCTGAAGAGAATACTATGATAAAAAAATAGTTATTTCTATTCTACGACACTTTTATTATTTCTCACGACAAAATTTTGGGCCAAAAGCAGATCAAAACTTAAACATTGGTAAACCTACTGTATCTTAATGGATATTTTTGCATGTTTAAAGCTTGATCAGGTTCCATTAAATTAGTTTCTTATACCTCTAAACATTTATACCAGTTTAGACCAACATACCAAATCTAGCCACTTTTCACTCTGCATTACTAGCACTAATCATATGGATAAAAAAAAATTACACATTTCCTTTTCTAAGCAGTAGTTCAAAATGTCAAAGGAGGGAGATTGAGAACATGGATTGTTCAATTAGTATGCCTAATTACTTTTCTATTCCATAGGTGAGTGGTTAATGATTTAGTATTTTGCTGCATAATTGTGTAGCATGTGTGTGTTTTCCCAATTTTGAAATCATTGGGCAAGTTGATAGGTGAACTTGCAGTTTGATTCCAAGTGGATCATGAAAACTGAATTGTAACTTTGCCTTACCTACCAGCAAAAGCTAGCATGGATAAATGGTTCGTCCTTAAAAAGTGTTACACGTGGGATGTAAAACTGCTATTAGCCAAACAGAATTATCATTAATATTGAATCACATAAAATTTGTTCCTTTTATGTTAAAACTACAGTTGACATATTTATATATAGTAGGGTAGCTGATAACATTTTGAAAAATTATTTTTACTTTCAAGGCTAGTTAGAATTTATAGACATTACACTAGGCCTAGGTTATAAGAAATTAGCATATAAAATTACACAAATTCTGATGTAACTATCTGTAAGTTAGCAAAACTTAAAGGTAACAAGATGAAAATATTAAATTTTATAGAAATTCATCATTCATCTAGGCCTTGGGAAACTATGGTTATCCATGTATGGAAAACAATAAAGCACGATCATTCATGCATGGATACATACATATGCATTCTCATATACATTTATTTACTCTGAGAGTCACTTTAATAAAATTGATATTATTAAAAAGGGCATATAAAGTGTGAAGGTCCTGGAGGTTCGGACCCTCCTGGAATTTGTGGATCACCCTAAAGGTGGGTCCCCATATAAATACAAAAAGTTTAAAAAGGCATAGCTTTTTACTTTTACTACAGTTTAATGTAAATTCCTTCAACCAAATAGGCCTATTAGTTAATTTTTATTTTAGAATTCATCTTATAGATGCAACTTGTAGAGCTACTGATAGTAAAATTATCCCTGCCAACATATCAAATTATTTTTGTTGGTGTTGTTGTCTACATTCAAACATGTATTGGGAAACCAAGGACGTCTATTGGTATGAGTAGAGATTTGGGGTCGAGAAACGTAGGCAAACATTTTTAATAGCAAATTTAAGATCTTATTTTATAAATCGGCAAGCGAAAGAGAAGCTTATATAAAAGGACAATTGTCAGAAATTAAGTCAGCAGCTTATGTATTAACTATTTTTATAGGCTGAATACCTGGATTTCCTACTCACGCAAAGCACTATTTTGAAGTTATAAACATTTTGAAACCATTTACAAAATTTGAACAACACCGCATTACTAAGTACAGTGTTTAATCTAGTTAAAGGTTATGTGTCGAGTCGGTTTGTGGTTTTAGAGAAAGAATTCAGTATTGCTTTTATGAATCATCTCCCCCTTTTTATAGCTTATATATTGTTTCACTACATTCTTGATTTAGGGCTTATTTAAATATTCTTTCATCAAAAATCAATATAACCATACTTTTAACCAGTTAAATAATAGGTATTTTACTACACATATTAAGCCTATTTAGATACTCTTATCACTTATTTTATTTTGTAAGAAATTGGTATTGTTTCCTGGTAAAAGAAATAAAATGCCTTGTAGTAAAGAGNAAAAAGATATTGAATAAGCAGTGGAATTAGTTTTGAATAAAACAATGACAATTTATGGTGCTGCTAAACAAATTAACCTATCAAAGACAACCGTGTTAAAGCACCTTAAATCGCACAAGGAGTCAGGTTTGCTAAACTTTTCTTACATCAAGAAAAATGATGTGAAAAAGGTTTTTACAGATGAAGAGGAGAAACTTTTAGTAAACTATATTCTAAAAACCAGTAATTTGCATTACGGCCTAATCTTAAAAGATGTTCGAATACTCGCTTACCAATTTGCTAAAGAAAATCATAAACAGTATGATAGATCTTGAGATGACAAAACAATGGCAGGAAAGTATTGGTTTCGCAACTTCCGCAAAAAAATATGCTCGTGACTTGAGTTTATGGAGACCTGAAGCAATGAGCTTGGCTCATGCAATAGCATTTAACAAAGTGAATGTGTCTGTTTTTTACCAATTACAAAAAAGTTCTAGACAAAAATCCTGGCATTTCAGCATTCAACATATGGAATTGCGATGAAACAGGAGTATCAACAGTTCATGTTCCCCCAAAGATTTTGGCAGAAAAGGGGTCAAGACAAGTTGGATCGATGACCAATGCAGAGCGAGGCACCACTATCATAATTATAACAGCTGTCAATGCCAGTGGTGGTTTGATTCCACCTATGCTAATATTTCCACGTGTGAACTTCAAGGACTTTATGTTGAAAGGGGCTCCATTAGTAAGTATTGGTAGAGCAAACCCTTCGGGGTTCTCAAATAAAGACCTGTTTCCTGAGTATTAGAAACATTTCATAAAGCACAGCCATTCGAGGGTGGAGAACCCAACTATCCTGCTGCTTGACAACCATGACAGCCATACATCCATTCGCACAGTTAAGTTGGCTAAAGATATTGTGGTAACATTGGTTACATTTGTTCCCCATACTAGTCACAAGATGCAACCGCTGGATAGGGAGGTTTTTGGCCCATACAAAGTTTATTATAATACAGCCATGGACGAGTGGATGAGGAGGCCAGATAATGCTGTGAAACCAGCAACAATTTATGACGTAGCGGAGCTAGTTGGGAAGGCTTTTCCTTTAGCTTGTACGCCCACAAATATCACACATGGTTTCAAAATCAGCGGAATCCACCCACTCAATGAAAACATCTTTCAATAATAATAATAATATTTAGCACCTCGTCTTACTACCCGTTCGGGTTATACGCTTTAAGTACTAATTACTCTAATGGATTAGGAATTGGGAAGGTTGAACTAGAGGAAGTGAACCCGCATTTGCGTGGAGGGAGAGTGGAAAACCATTTAGGAAAAACCACCCCCAGTTCACCCGACCGAGATTCGAACCTCGATCTCCCCGTCCTCAGCAGTCGAGCTTCAACATGACAAGTGCGTTAGCCAACTACGCCACAGAGGCGGGTAACATCTTTCAAGATCATGAGTTTCTAGTGTCTAATGTAACACACTGGCCAATGCCACCAGTTGAGGTAAACCAAACTGTTAATGCCCACTCAAACCAAATCAAACCAATTAAGCGGAGGCAACAAAATAATTAAAGCCTAAATTCTGGTTCTTCAACTTCGGGTTTGACTCCAGGAAATCACTCTGAACCTACCAACCTTGTATCACCTCAAGAAATAAGGTCTTACCCAAATGTCAAATCACGAAAAGCTACCGAAAATAGCACAAAAACAGGGAGCTGTTATATTTTAAAAGATACTCTAGTTAAAAGTCAAATTGAAGAAGAAGCAGCAGAAAAAAATCACAAAAGGAACTCAAGAAAATGAACAAAAAACATATTGAATGAGACAAAAGTGAAGAAAATTATAAAAAAGAAGTTGATCTACAGATCTAATTCTGAAGACTCAGATGAAAGTGCCTTGTGTGATCCTGGTTCATCGGATGAAGATTTTACTGATCTTATTGATCCAGATAATGAAAATATTGAACTTGGAGCATTTGTATTAGTAAAGATTGCAACCAAAAGGACTGAAATATTTTGTAGCTGAAGTGGTAGCAATAAATGAACAATCTTATGATGTCCAGTACTTAAAAAGAGTTAAATTTTCAGAAATGTACTAGAGAGGACTGTGAAGTATAGGCTATTGACAAAAACAATGTGGTTTTTAAGTTACCACATCCTACTTTAAATGGAGGATCAACACATCAGCTAGAAAAATTGGCTTTTGCTCTCAATCTTTCAAAATTTAATGTTGAGTGAATTGATTTTTTTGTGTTTTATCCATCACAGCTAAATGTTGAATAAACTAAACATTTTTACAAATTCATGATTGTAACCGGTTTAAAAAATTGTTTATAACCTAATTGCTAGACATTAAAAAAAATTGTAATTGTTTTCTAGAGTTTTACTTAGAACCACTCACAGAGGTCCAAGGTACAACACACTTGTTGTACTTCAGATCTGGTGTAAGCATTTTTTCAAAATAACAAAAAATTATGAACCCATTTTAATGTCTTATTCTAAAAAAAAATTGTGTTTCCAAAGTTACCCTAATTTCTATATACAAAACTTCACAAACTTCTTAAAAGTTTGAACAAAGTAAAAAAAATCAAACTGAAAATAGGTCCAAGATACAACATCTTCCCTACAGTGATTAGATTGAATTAGGTAAATGTGTAGTAGGATCTACTTTAGTAATTTCTTGTTAGATTATTAATACTACTCTTAAGCTGTACAAAGCTACTGCTAATGCTATTTTCAAACTTTGCCTAAACCCAAGCCTTTAAAATTAATATAATATAACTTAGCCTACACCTAGAATTTTCACTTATTCCAGAATCTTTTACTCAAATATTACTTTTGAAATTTACAATTTACAAGTGAAATGTAAAATCGAATAGAGATGAAAAAGATTTAATATTTTTTAAAGGGAATTTTTTATAAAACTAATTTATTATATATCCTGAAAATAGAAAAATGACACGGTGAGCGAACCCGGGACCTTTGGCAATCCAGATGAAGTAATCCTCACTAAAAGCATAATAATAGCTCTGATTTTTTGATTCTTAATCTATTATATAGTTTAAATCATTTAATTTAAAATCATAAGTACTTAAATATGTGAATGAGTAGAAAAAAAACTAAGTTTCATCCGTTTTAGATCAAATTAGTCGTTAATGCGCAACGTTATTATAAAAACAAATATGCCGGCCTGGGGGCCAGGTAAGATTCAATGGCAATGTCATACCTGTTGCTTGGAACAAGTTCAGTGTCAGCCATTTGAGTTAGTGTCATTTGAAGCGTTTTCGATTAAATAACAGAGTTTTCAACTGAAACACACAAATAATTTGTATTTCATTCACATTAAATTACTCACAAAGCAAATTCTTACACTAAATATGCAATATTTGTATTTGTGATGTTTACAGCACAATGATTTTTGTGTGAATAAAGTGACTAAAACAAAGCTGCAAGTGAAACAAAAAAAAAAACTTGCACAATTATTATCGGATAAGATATAAGTTGGCCTTTGCTTTGATTACTCCTCTACCCTCTCACGAACAAGATTAGTGACTTTAACCTTGAACGAATCCTTGATTTTATGTGCTTACTTACATAATACTTTTTGACAGCCTTATGACAGATGTTGAAAACAAACTTTATAGATTGAAGCTTACCTAGTATTTATCTAGTTATCTGAGTGAAAATTTTTTAAAGTCAAGTACTATAGATTAATTCAAAAGCTAATATTTTTTTTTTGTTTAAAGAGTTTATCAGTATGAAATCTCAAGTCTTACTATGTTTTATTTATATATTATGTTTAAACTTAACATTTTTAACAGGGATTTTTTTTAAATAAAACATGTACCTATATTTATGATGTTCACTTAAGGTATCAAAAGCATATTATTCATGTAGTTAAGAGTACGACCACCAATAAGGCTAACAACTTATATGAACTATTGTTACTATACCATAACTGGATGGATATCATCATCCTCATCAACTGTCTCACCCTGTGGCTCGGGGTCAGTTAGTAAAATGCCTCAATTTTCCAGATGTAAACAGTAAAAATGTATTAAATGAACGAATCTGTTTGAAAATCAAATACTCATTAATACCCTAAGAAAACGCCCTCAACATACAAAAATAAAAATAAAACTCCATTTCTGTATGCACCCACCCAGCCTTCCATAGTAGTCAATGACCTATTCGGGCCAGTGTCGAGAAGGTTTGAACCTTTTTTCATTTCCTTTCTTGTAATTCTATCTTCAATCCCATATAATTCATTAAATTAAAATATCATTAATATATGAATTCAAAATATTTCTATCTTCTAAATAATTCCCCCTAATACCACAATATAAAAACCCTCCTATAATTATAATATCTTTAACTTTAGATTACATTTTTCCAAAATTGTTTTATCCCACTTCATATATGCACGTTAAATTTATTTCTCCTATTAGTTTCCTTAATAACACAATATGGGATACTCAAGTACACAGTTTTAATTTTCTGTTAAATATAATATTTCATAATTATTTATTTATTCAACATTAACTTATTAACATTCATTAATTTTATGTTATACCAAATTGGCTGGTACATTGTGCTTTAACCATAAATTTTATTCAGTATGTTCTTTATTTCTCTTCCGACCTGAGGATGATGCCACTGATGCATTGAAACATGTAGTCTAAATAAATGTGCAGCTCTAAAAATGCAGCGAGAAATCCAGGAACAGGGAACTACAGCTAAGAAATAAATTCAATTTTTACTTTGCAAATTTGAATAACTTTTCTATCAATTCTCAAGAGTAATACATTAATATTTAATATATGAATGGTCACATCATCCTTTGATTTTATCAACTTAGTTTTAAGTATGATTGACTCAAAAGTATATTTTAAAATGTACCTGATTTTTATATGTTTGTTACAATTTCAACATATTCATAATTAAAATGTTTCATAACTTGTAATTATTATTACTAAATTATTTTACGAATATAATTGAAATATTGAGCATATACATTATAATTATATTACACATTTATGTTTTTTTCATATCAATCTTGTACAACTTGTCAAAATTAAATTAATTCAAAATTGAATGTTATTTTCCTTAATTAATGTAATAAAATTGTCACTTAACTTATTTTATTATAGCTCTCAAACTTTCAAATTTTCCAGCTCTTATACAGAAAACTCAACAAGAAGACCCGATCAGCGTATGCGCAAACTTTCAAACATGCGTTATTCATAAACACAGCACATACTCACGAATCAAGATGGCGTAACTTAAAAGTAATGATTTAAAAACGAGAGTTTATTGAAAGCCATGAAGTTAATTGATAATAAAATCAAACCCAGGCAGTAAGTAAAACATCTAATTTTATTATAAAAACAATAATTTACAGCGACTGTAATATTTACATTTTAAGTTTGACGTTTCAATATGTGGTAGCTTAACTATAGTTTTGGATTGAGGAAGTTATTCATAATTGATAGGTTTAGACATGAGGTAATAGATATAATATGCCATTAAAATACGAACACAGCCTAGCGCCACCATTGCATTGTCAAGAACATAGGAAACGGAAGAGAGACAAAAGAATAACAGAACTCACATCTTTCTGGCTGACTATATAACACTCTCCCGCGCGTAATTAACCTTATCATTGATTGCTGACGTTGGCATATATAATACAAGAGTAGCAATAAGCCATTGATACCATTAATAGTCTTTGATTTCAATCAAGTACAGTCTGCGAGAAAGGAACACAATCAAAATTTTGACTGATGCGAAACATAGACAAAGTCCGCTCATTGGAGTATTAACGACCTGACGTCCGGCCACAGGCAATGAGTTTGTTGAGGCTGCTTGGGGGGAGTGGGGACATACACTCTTGGAGACGCAGTGTCAGGCCTCACAAGGGTGTGAGCCGGAGCCATCACGCTCGGAACCTGACAAAGGACTTCTGGAGTGGAATCTTTGAAGGGCTCCGGAGCTTGAAACGCTGGCAGAGGGTGGTCAGCAAACGGAGGTGGCTGAATTAGGGGATCCGGTGTAGATCCATCAGATGTAGGGGTAGGTTTAAGTGCTAACATAACCTGTTCGATCATCTTCCATGTCAGCGCAACTGGAACAGCCTTGGGGTCCCGGAGGCATAGATGAAATTTGTTTAGATCGTTCACCAACAAGATATGAGACAGTTGATACTCTATACTGAATTTCCCCTGGAACCGCCTTGAGTTTGCGATGAGTGACAAAGCGCACCCACATTAGGTTACCTGGGGAGAAATGTGTGTGACCTTGTAAGATTATAAAGCAGCGCATTTCGCCTGAGCCTCCTTCACTATTTTCTTGGGAACCATGGACAAGTGGAGAAGTGAAAGCTTGATGTGGGGCTTTCGGCCCAAAAATACTTCAGCTGATGTCACCTTAGTTAAGATGTTACTACACTGGGCTAATTTGATAACGTGACAAACGAGGTGAAATTTAAATGGAAAAATAAATTTGTTTAAGAATAAATTTATTAAAACAGAAATAATGAGAATTAGGTTTACAATAATGTTACAAGATTACAAGTTTGAAGCTTGTTTCAATTAGTAAGACTATGTGAAATTGATTGTCTTGCTGTAGCTACAAGGGCTGAGATGGACCCAGGCTACAGGTAGGCGTTTTCTAAAGGAGAAAACATTTAAGTAGTTATTAACAAAAGGTATTGGACAAGATATACACATAGGCTTTAATCAGTTATCTTGACTGGATCTTAAGACAAAATCCTTAAAACACTTTTGGTTAATGAAAAACAATAGAAAGATCTGTAGATAACAGTGGTTGATGGCTAGCAAACAGGTGTAGATTAACAGGTACTATGGCTGGTCCCTTTCCCTATCGGTACTGCCAGAGAATTCAATAGTAAAAACAATGCTAATAGCAATTACACTAATAAGCAACACCAAAACAATAGGAGCCAAAAAAACAGGCAAAGACATAAGGGTATTATTTGCGTGGACCCCATTATGACACAAGCGGAGTTCCGTGGTTTGCACACCCAAGCTAATACTGCACGTGAAGCGTGACTACTCGAACAACCCAAAACATGGAACTCTATTAACCCAACTGGAATTTGGAAAACAGACAGACAGCCTGGTTGTAGCCATACAAATGTTAAACAAATGCACATGACGTCCACAACATCATGAAAAACATTAACTCAGAATAAATAAATGGAGCTTGTGGAGGTTAATAAGTCTATGACTAAGACCATACTACATTTGAAGCCATAGGTTCATAAATTAAAGGCTGTATCATAAGAATACAGAGAAGCATAGTCGTTAGGACTTATATACCAAGTCTAAGAGATTAGCTAAATATTAGTCATAATGACACTTATCCTTCAGACAGGAGGACACAATATTCAACCAATTAAATAAGCCCTTTAATTTTGAAGTCAACAAGATTTCAAAAATGATTTTAACTGTCAACTCAACCTAATATAAAACTATTCAACAAATGAAAGTCGCCTTCGACTATAGAAACAGAACATAAAGAATATTAAACATGTATAGGTAGACATTGTCTAGTTTTTTTTTACAATATTTAGACTCTAAGTCAGACGGACGTAAAGATGTTTCCAGAATACTTAAGTATTTGAAGGATATCCTCCTGCCAGGCGCGGTTTTGGATCCAACGGCCGACACCCCATGATCACCGGTTCCTTTGTTGAGTAAAGTTGTAGAGGTTCCTTCTTCGACGCTGGGTTGTAGTAGTTTGGCATAATGTGAACCTGAGAAGCAGACTTTTTATACTCTCAAATCTGACTTGAACGGACCAAAACAAAATAGGTGGTAAACTCAGACACATAGAAAAAGAGAGAGACGGACGAAGGCGGGGAGAAAGAAAAATGAAGCAGGGAGAACCGCTTGCGGGAAAGGGGGAAAACATGGTTCATTGAACTGTCACTAGTCTTCTCTGAAGGGCAAAGGGGGTCACTGGGTCGAGTTCATTCTACACTTCTTTCTTCATCAGGTGTTTTAATGAAAGCACGTGTGGCTGAAATCAAGCCACAACCATTGAATAATTTTTCTTTACTAACACGTGGCGAACAAATCCAAGAACATCTTGAAATGGTGAGTAGATACCGAAGCATCTTCTATTTACATATATCCGTTTTAATTATATTCTTTAGGTTCAGTTATTATTTTTATGAGAATTTGGGATATAGACGTCCTTTACAATATTTTCTTGTAGACAGCATGGCAAATCTATGTGAATCTATCTGACATCATCCAATGGCAACGGGTATTGTGATGTTATTTGCCACACTACCTTGTATTTCCCTTTTTTTTCTACTTTTGTGAACAATTTCCAACTTATTTTCCCGTGAAATCTTCGAAGCTCGCCAGCTGGTTGCCGGCCCGACTAATTATACTGTTTACATCTATTAAATAAACAAAAAGGACGGAAAGAACAACGTAAAACATTGTTTTAAATAATTTAAATAAGGAATTTTGATTTAAGGAAGAACACTTACCTTTTATTAAACATATTAATTATCCTTTTATGAAGTGTGTTTGACTCTTGTATTTATTTTGAATGTCAACCGTGTTTGTTTTAACGCATGCGCAGTGCTATCAAACAAGTGAGTAGAGGAGCTCGGTGATTTGGAAAGGAAGAAGGAAGGAAGAAAAATCAAGCGGGCTGTTCAATTTTTGACAGAAGGAAATAGACATTTAATTCTTTATAAAACATTATTCATATTCAATTGGCTATATTTTAATATTTATATTAAACCTACATTTCATTTTTATTTTCTCCCTAGTCTATAGCCAACAATTTATTTCCGTCATATATTAGCTTTCTCTTTGGACTTGGAAGTAAGAATAGAACATTTTTAAATCTAGAAGATTGGAAGGTTTTTAAACAGTAGAGAGGTCTTCTTCCTGGTTGGTGGTCCAACATGGAGTCAAATCGATGGAGCTCCCAATTCAAGTTATTTTATAGTGATTCAAAGGTTGTGGATTAAGGTGAAAGTAGCAAAAAAGGGAAGCTAGGTGTGTGTGTGTAAGAAATACAATATTTATGCTCATTTAAACTGTGGAAGAATTTGAAATGAAACAAATTTATGAAGATGGTGTTTCAGTATGGAATAATTATTCATGGGTGAGGTCAAACCAACTCTTCAACTTTCGATTATTGTAATCATTTTTTTTCTTTTTCCTATATAAATCAGAACTTATTTACTTCCAGAAAGACAGACTAATGCAAAGAATTAATTAACATTATATTTTATGTCTAATTATTAATTTTATTGATTGTATATATATACTCTCTTCTTTTGGTTTCAACAATACTGTGCAATATTTTATTAAATTAGAATTATAACTAACCGGAATTCCATAGGTTGGATTTGGATGTGGACAAAAGGGAAACAACAATACATCCACAAAACTGCCAACAATTGTTTTTTTTATACATTTTATTTTATTTGTAGCCTAAATTACATTTTTCTTCAACAATCTATTTTTTTATCTAAATTGTTCAGGTTTTTTTAGTTTTAAGTTTACCCAGTGGTCCCGAGTTTGAGAGTCATCGTGCCACTGAGTTGATAGCCGAGGTAAATGTTTTTTTTCCCCTTTTGATTATTATTTTCCCCCTAGATACTAGTGTAACATTAGCCTCTAGCTAATGTTACAATATACTGGAAACTGCAAACTTACCCAATTCTACGAAGACGTCCGCGGCCATTCTCATGTAAACACTGCGGGCCACTTGTCATCACACACCCGGCCATCACGACCTTCCTTCTAATACTAAGGCGCGCCCGCTGGGATACATCACGCCGATTCTGCTTGCCCAAAGACCATAAGAAGAAAAGAAGTAACACTCCGCCGAGTTTACGAGCGGGCGTCTACTAGCTCCGAGAGGCTCCTAGAACCTTCTCCACCCTATCTACGTTCTTTGCCCCCCCCCCCCCCCACCATGTGCTGCAAGCTGTGTTTTAGTGCGTATAAAAGATCGACCCTGTGAATTGTGAGCCACTCTTGGGCTGGCTGTGAAGGTCGCTTGAATTGGCGATAGCGACGAAAATTACAATGTAAGCTAAATTCCTTTTGGGTTAAATGTCTGACTTTTCAAAATTCTTTTTAGGCACTTCGATTATTATTACTTGTAAATATCCTAAAAGTTTTAAACTTGCTTTCATTGACATTTCAAGCTATGTCTACGTATAAACTAAAACTTTACTCTTGGCTGAATGCATAACATACCTGGACTTGAGACTTTTGCTCTAACTATTGGAATATTTTTGTGAATGGTTTACGATCTTACCGTCGAATTAATGTTAAAGATAAATGGGTTGAGATGCCTGACCCTTTGGACTTTATATTTTGGGCGTAACAGATTTAAATTGTGTATAAGTTATAGTTAGTGGTTTCCTATTTTTATCTCTATTTATCATGTTAGGTTTAGCGTTTTAATTTTAAAGGGACTCGTTCCTTAAAACCTTGCTCTGATTAATTGTTTGTCAGAGATAGGTGAATTTGGCATTAGACTAAAACATCTTATAAATTATGTCATTCGTAAACATCGCCTGTAGACTTTAACTTAATAAAACCTTGCGAGGTTTATATGTAATTTTCACTGTGTTAGGATAGTTTTGGTAAGGTTAATACATGGATGTTCGCCTCCGAACATGAATAGCTGGGCGTCTTCAGCGCGTGATATGTTTAGATGGGAAGTTGCCATAGCAACCGAGTTATGATGACTAATGAGAGTTGTTGGTCAATTAAATGCAAAGTTGTTGTCTAATATCAGCCTCAGCTCACACAAATAGCTAGGGTTTAATTGTATATTTTTCCCCATTCTTTCGGGGCTGGTAAAATGATGTAAATAATGTATATTGACTAGGTGTTAGTAATTGTTGAAGTTAACGTTT
Organism: Timema poppense; assembly: GCA_902141375.1. Lineage (NCBI taxonomy): Eukaryota > Metazoa > Arthropoda > Insecta > Phasmatodea > Timematidae > Timema > Timema poppense. The sequence continues at coordinate 174,225 of CABFOV010000162.1, read as the reverse complement.
AATTCTTAGGTTGAGGTTATAATAGGGTATTAGTCTTCTTGCCTAATTGTTTTTTTTGTAGCGAGCGATGAAGGTTGCTCTTAAAGCTAGCGCTAGTGGTATGAAGACGCCAAAAGAAAATGTTGTAAGGAAGTTGCATTTTGTATGACTGTTAATATACTTGTATCCTGTGTTGCCGACCCTTTGTGGGTAATTATAATAAATTACTGTTGACGGTGATATTCGTTCCTTCTCTCTATATAAGTATCATCCTTCGGTAATTTTAAGTTGAGTTGATTCTTGTGAAGCAATCACAATAATGGTATAACTTCTGGGCTGTGTTTATCGACCGTTGAGGACGGCCGTGAGAACTTGCCCTCATTTATCCCAAATTGCGTGCGCTGGATGTCATTTAGCTTACCCAGCGGGTATAACCAGTTCACTCACCCAGCCCACTCTATCGATTGTTGTTGTTATTTTCTATTTTTTCCTTTTTTGAAGTGTTTGAACCCTCTCATTTGGATGGTAGATCCAAATTATGGTTCACTAGGGGTGGCGCTCAACAAAAACACACAAGTATATAGATAAAGAGAATACATATTTCTCTTTCACTGTTTGAATGAACCGAGATGAAATATATATTATTTTTCATGTTAAAGGGTTTTTTCTTTATTTTTTTTATTATTTCATTACAGTATGCGTTAAAGCATTTTAGTAATAAATATGATAATGTTAATCCTCTTCTTTGATATCCGCTACAGTATTTATCAAAAGACAGTATCTTTAGAACAACTATGTGTTTCAATTTAGGGAGACACGTGATTGTCTTTGACTTCACCTAGTCAGGGAAAATAAACTTTTGAGGTAGATTACTATTAAATATGTTAATATTACTTCTTTCTTTCGTTTCTATTGTCGTAAATTATCAAAATATTGATATTCAATTGTAGCTGTCCAATCTGCCTGATTGATATGCTACAGTGTGAGGCGTGTTGCGATATGAGTGTATGTCCTTCCAGTATAGTATATATATCAATAGTATAGACCAATTAGAATTTAATTCAATAAAAGTATATCTCTAGGTGAGTTTTAATTTCTTAATCTTTAATACAATATATACACGTTCTAAAATGTATGAAGAATGATTTCTCACTTAATAATTTTGTGGTTTAACATTTTCACATAATTTATGTATACCTAACTTTAAAGTTTTGTGAAGTTATGATAGTAAACATATTTTAATATTATATCTTTCTTAACTTCGCCAAAGAACTTATAATAGAGATTAAAATATTGCTTAATTTTTTTGAAATTGATCTTTTTAAGAGCTAAGTGGTAGGATCTATAATAGTGGTTCTCAAACTTTTCTCTCACGTGCCACAGTATATATATATATATTTCCTTCAGTGGCACTTAAGATATTGTCTTCAATAAGCCAGGAACACTTGTATTTGATTTACTCCCGATTCCACTTTCTTGGTTTTCCTATTAGTTCACTCCAGTTCTGACCCAACTAACCTTGTAATAAAAAAATATAATAATAAAATAAAATTTTAAAAGAAAAAATATATTTTCCCTGGTTCATTCAGTCAGTGTAAGAGAAAAATGTATTTTCTTAATCTATATACTTGTGTTTTAGTTGGGCGCCACCCCTAGTATCTAAGGGAAAAATAATAATCAAAAGGAAAAAAACATTCACCTCGGCTATCAACTCAGTGGCACGAAGACTCTCAAACTTGAGACCACTGGGTAAACTTAAAACTAAAAAAAACGAACAATTTAGATAAAAAAAATGGATTGTTGAAGAAAAATGTAATTTAGGCTACAAATAAAATAAAATGTATAAAAAAAACAATTGTTGGCACTTTTGTGAATTTATTGTTGTTTCCCTTTTGTCCACTTCCAAATCCTACCTATGGAATTCCGGTTAGTTATAATTCTAATTTAATAAAATATTGCACAGTATTGTTGAAACCAAAAGAAGAGAATATATATATATATATATATATATATATACAATCAATAAAATTAATAATTAGACATAAAATATAATGTTAATTAATTCTTTGCATTAGTCTGTCTTTCTGGAAGTAAATAAGTTCTGATTTATATAGGAAAGAGAAAAAAAAATGATTACAATAATCGAAAGTTGAAGAGTTGGTTTGACCTCACCCATGAATAATTAGTCCATATTGAAACACCATCTTCATAAATTTGTTTCACTTCAAATTCTTCCACAATTTAAATGAGCATAAACATTGTAGCTCTTACACACTCTCTTAGCTTCCCTTTTTTTACTACTTTCACTTTAATCTTCCACTTTTGAATCGCTATAAAATAACTTGAATTGGGAGCCCACATCCATTTGACTCCATGTTGGACCCACAACCAGGAAGAAGACCTCCCTACTATTCAAAACCTTTTAATCTTCTAAATTTAAAAATGTTCTATTCTTACTTCCAAGTCCAAAGAGAAAACAAAATATATATAAATAAAAACGAAAATGAATTGTTGGCTATAGACTAGGGAGAAAATAAAAATGAAATGTAGGTTTAATATAAATATTCAAATATAGCCAATTGAATGTGAATAATGTTCTATAAAGAATTAAATGTCTATTTCCTTCTGTCAAAATTAAAAATCACGCTCGTTTTTCTTCCTTTCTTCTTCTACAACCAAAACTCGCTCCTCACTTGTTTGATAGAACTGCCCATGCGTTAAAACAAACATGGCCGACATTGAAAAAAATACAAAAGTCAATCACACTTCTTAAAAGGATAATTAATATGCTAAATAAAAGGTAAGGGTTCTTCCTTAAATCAAAATTCCTTATTCAAATTATTTAAAACAATGTTTTACGTTGTTCCTTCCGTCCTTTTATTTAATTTAATAGATGTAAACAGCATCATTAGTCAGGCCGGCAACCAGCTGGCGAGCTTCGAAGATTTCACGCGAAATTAAATTGGAAATTGTTCACAAAAGTAAAAAAAAAGAAGGGAAATACAAGGTAGGGTGGCAAATAACATCACAACCTAACCCTATCTCACCACGAATTTCATCTACGAGAATACCGGGAAGACATATTTTGTTCGTCTCTACACTGACATTCTTATATTTAGAAGGAAATTGTACAGCCTCATATACAAAGTAACGTTGTTTGAGCGTAATACATTAACTAAAGAAAAGTCTGTAATATAATTAAAAATGTAATTTCCCCGAGCCAACTGATGTACAGGGCAGGTCATAAATATACGTTCTAATGTTTCCGGAACGTGGCAAACTACACAATGTGAGGACGGTACCTTACGCATAAAATAAAGTCAGTCTTTCGAGTAGGCGTGCCAAAGCCGAAGGCGGATTATTGTACAAATAAGCTTTCGAGTGCCCTTAACTCCTGAAAACCATGGTGTAACTAATTATGTACCAGAAACCCCATGGTACCAATACGGTCGCGGGATTTCCTGTACAATGGAAAGTAAATTCTCACTAGATGCCAAACTATCTAAGCTCTCATTACCTATTATACCCACGTGACTAGGAATCTATTGGTACTCCAATGCATAGCCCCTATCTCGTAGAGAGGCGCACTCTTCGAGTATTTGAATTATCAATGGGTGTGATGGAGGGCTTGACAAGCCACTTATAGACTGCAAAGTGCTAAGGGAGTCGCATAATACCACTATAAGCTGTGGACGTTAAGGTAAGATATATTTCAATGCCTGTAGGATCGTAAACAATTCAGCTGTAAGTATTGATGCATTGGATTGTAGTCTATTTGTCTGACCATAATTAATACTACTGTCATAAAAGACCACACCCACTAGGGATGGTTCTCCTACCCTCCTAGCACCATCTGTAAATATAAGTTTGTAACTACTCCATCTTTCTTTCATATACCTTACTGCATTTAACTTCTTTTCTATCGGATGGCTAACTTTTTTTATTCCTGAATCAGGAGTAGATAACACCACTGGTACATCCCAAAGGGCATCATGGCTCCCAGTGATACACTGTACCGGATACGGCAGAGAAAAATATACTGACGGAGTTCATTCAAACCCAAAAAACTATCCACCAGAGAAGGGCATGTTTTGTTTAACCAATATTGTTTTGTTTCAACATAATTTGTAAGGATCCGAAATCTGTATCGCAGATAACTAGGAGTTGAAATATCTTTAATAAAAAAACTTGTCCGCCAACACAAGGTGCCTAAGAAATAAAGGGAGTTCTCCTACTTCAGTAAAGAGTTCGTTGGATGGTAATGTATGACAAGCGCCCAGGCATAGTCTTAAAGCCGCATATTGGATCTTATCCAGCTTTGCTATTGTGATATAAAAAACACCCCTACTCCAATCAAAAACGCATACGCCCACGGTACATTTGTAACATTGTATATGGGGGGGGAGAGACCCAAGAAACACTCGCTACTGATCTCATAGTATTTATAAACCTGCCACATATTCTAGATAATTCCAAAAAATGAGGGAGCCAAAATCCCTTCATGTCTAGTGTCATGCCTAAAAATCGCACCGTCAGCTGTACCTGAATTCGACAGCCTTTATAAACTAGCCTAATTGAGTTATCTCGCACTATATTTCAGGTGAATATTACCGCAAAACAATTAGATACATTTAGAGTAAAAAAAGTGGGCTCTCGACTCTGATAAGTTACAAGACCGAACATATATTACCACGTCATCCGCGTACTGTAGAGTCGTTATACCAACCGGAAAAGAGCTATCAATATCGTTCGAATAGACTGCATATAATAGAGGACTGAGCTCTGTCCCCTGTGATAGGCCCCTTCGTTGAGTTCTAAGAGATTATCTAACTGGTCCTATCTTTACAGTGAACGATCTATTCAGAAATAGATAGCTTAATCAGTGACACATTATCTAGAACAACCCAGGCGAAAAAGTTGATCAAATAACACATAATGCTCGACATTACTTCACGCAACCTGTATATCGAGGAAAAAGGCTGATACAAATGAGTTTTGTGATAGAGAAATTTGAATATCAGAAACTAATATAGAGAGGCTATTTAGTGTGGAACGTTCCTTTCTAAAACCAAATTGCATAGGATTAAGGAGTTCGTTCATTTCCAGAAATCGTTCTAAACAGGCTTTAACTAAGTGTCCCATGATTTTACCAAAACAGGACGAGAGTGCAACAGGCCGATAAGAGATTGTTAACTCCGCGCTTCTATTTCTACCCGGTTTTAGAATAGGAATCAGAAAGGAAATTTTCCATGCCATTGGTATTACTCCCTCCTCCCACAGAGAGTTAAATATCTCTAGCAGTGCTCGTCGAGAAACAGACGACAATTTTGTCAACATACCATAATACACATTGTCTGAGCAAATCACCATGTGTTACACTCGATTCATCGCTGCACTTAATTCACTGCCACTAAAACATTTATCGAGCTCATGAACACCCACAACACACATGGTGCACATTTATGTCCACACAGATAATAACTGGGGATGGAAGACCTTCGACAAATTGATCCCATAAATTATTATCGAAATTACCCGGTGTAGGGTTGTATAAAATATAACTGAAATTGTCCTGCCCACGGAAAATATTTTTAGCCCTACAAACTCCCAAAGATATTGAAAATTTCCCGATGTTATTTCTACAGATTGAATGTCTGACCTAATTAACAGCGCAACACTTCCCGCTCAGGCAGGTATGTCCAACCTAAAAATTTTAAATTTATTTATAACAAAATTATTCTGGTACCTGTGCCAGGTTTCACTTAACGTTAATATGTGGATATCACGTGATGAAATTAATTGCTGAAGGTCCGCTTTTTTTGTTCCTAGTGCTTCTAGAATTCCATTGTATTATATTTAAATAACAAACCATAAAAACACACACAAAATAAATATGTATATATACCTAGCTCAGACAAGACTACCTTGGACACCACTACCTGCTCTGATCTTAGCTGTTATACGATTATGGCTATTAAAGCGTCACACATCCCTTAACAACTTTTGGATTTTCTAATTTATAGTTGCCATTAAGCTTGGCAGATATAACTCACCTGGTGCTGAGGAAGCCACGGTTACTAGGTGCAACACAACTTTAGAAACCATCTGTTATACCCCCTTACTTATGATACAATCTAATGTTCCTTTGATAGAGTTTCCTGACGAATACACGTCCATATCCCCAACAACCTGTTCCGGAGTACTTGAAAGAGTTGCCGCGTAGAACGTTACATTGCGTGGCCGTATTGTCATATTTGGAAATTGATAATTATCCATGACAAATTGGCCCCTCCTGGCTGCATAGCTCGATTTGTAGGGAGAGTTGTGGTCCACAGCCTTACCAGCCTCCCGGTACGATAAATAGCGACAAGACATTGTAGATTTGATTTGACGCTGTCACGTCCACTCGGGGCACGTTCGGTTGGTCGCCAAATGAGCCCCTCCACAATTAATACATTTTGAGGTTCCTTGTAGACATAATTCTATGAGATGAACACCTCTACACTTTGCGCGCCTATGCCCCCC
>CABFOV010000162.1:148484-167535 GCA_902141375.1 Timema poppense | reverse complement strand
CCCCCCCTCCCACTACGACAGTTGACAACGAGATGTGCAAAACATAAGCAATTGTGACATTGCGTCACTGGAAAAACACAAGGCTTGACCTCCACCCTAGAAAAACATATGACATAATAAGACGGTAGCTCTTTACCCAAGAAAGTAACTACTACTGTACCAGAGGGATCAAACCACTCAGGTGTATCAGGATTGCGCCTATTGAAACGTTGTACCTGCAATATTGAATATTCACTTTCTCTCTCTAACTCCTCCTTGATAAATTCCTCCGAAAACAGTAATGTAATATTATGAATAACTCCTATCCGATGTTCATTACGACCCACCCTGTCAACTGAGACCTTCAAAAGATCATGCAGTTGCCTATTTGCCATAAGACTATTATCTTCCTTAATAAATAACAATTCAACAAAACTTTGTTTTTTCCCTACCAGTACAATGCTAGCTACACTCTTATACTTTGGAAATAGTCCCCTCCCTATTTTCATTGGGTGCAGATTCTTAATGTTTAGTTCCGATGTATTTGAAAATATTAATTTTGTGCGGCCCTGGATTAGAAGAATTGAATACATCTTCTATTTCGACTGCTATACTGTCAACTGAAACAATTGTCCCAATTTGACTCTCCTTGGCATTATCTGCTTTGGTAACTTTGGCTGACGCCTTTCCCATTGGTTTGACCGCAACATGACCTACACTATATTTAGCTTTCTTCATAATTTGATTTTTGATTGTGATCTTGAACGACCCGATTTAGAGCCTATGGCACTAGGTTGAGAATTTTGTTGAAGTTTGAATATGGTTCTGTCATAGCCGAATCAACATCGCACTCGTCTCCGGATTCAACTGTTCACAAAACACACTTATACACGTCGTGGTCTAAAGCAGCACAAAGCATAACCGTCCAGCACCAATGCCAAACATTGACTACATAGTATATCTTTTCGAAACGAATCGCGACACACTGATCGTTTTGGTTGGCAATACCTTTAGTTGACGTCAGATGCGTATGCATACTAGCCCTCAATAATATGACCAATCTTGTTGAGTGTATTGTGAGAGTTATCTACTAGATGTTTGATGCATTTTGAAATTAATAAATACATGTTGTATTTAAATTTTGTCTTTATTTCTGGTAAGGGTTTAGTTTTAAAATTAATAAGCTTTGGGTCAGTGGCGGCTCGTGTATAGGTACTGCGGAACTCCAGCACCCCCTATTTCCACCTGATATTATTGATAACATTTAATACAATGTGTCCTTTTTTCTTTAATTTTCTTTTTTTTTTAGTACAATATATATACCTTAAGATTAATGTCTGTTCTTCAGTAGCCATCTCCCAGTTTATGAAAAATATAAAAACAGCTTTGTATTGAACTGTGCGCTTCACAGTGCCAGCGACGTGGTTTTTGACTGTAGTGCGCATGCACACATAGGTGGAGTTGAGTAGAAAGGTGGGATTGCCAGGTATAGAGAGCACCGTTGCTCTCTCAGTGCCGGCTATGGCGTGATGGTGGGAGGAAGTTTTTCTTCACTCTGCGTGTGTTGTGCTTAAAAACCATGTACCATATTCTTGAATGTGATAAAGTTTAGAAGATTGTAGAGTTAGATTATTATTCTGATTTAGCTGTTCTATTTGATTCATTTTTTTCGGTTCTTTTATTTAACACACAGACTAAACGCGCTTGCAGTACTTTAAATGGAGAAAATTGTCCTCAATTGTAATCCAGAGATCAAGGAGAAAATTATTGAACTTTTTGCGCAAATTAAAACAAGAAGAATTGATTATATTTTAAAATGAATAGATCAAGCTTGAGCTGTAACAATTTAAGTAAAAGTAAGTAAAAAGCTTTTTTGTTAAGATTTTATCAGGTTCCTGAATACATTTTCTTTTCATACATGTTTTTTTTCCTTTTACACAATTTTAAAACAAAGGTTGAAAAAATTTCTGGAGCAGCACCCCCACGAATTTTAGTTACGAGCCACCACTGTTCTGGGTAAAACAAAAAAAAGACTGTATGAGTGATCTGTCTGTTTAATGTAATTAAGAGTAACAAAAAAAGTAATTAAATTTCGGAGGACCAGTTTTAGTTACACTAAAACAAAGACGGGAGTTGAACGTTGGTTTAATAAGATGTACTGTGTAGATCCTACCTTGAGAGTTGTCTTGACTGGAGATCTAAGAATACCTGGGAGCGATGGTCTTGATATTATGGATCTGAGGTTGGTCTTCTAACGAATATTAATTTGCGAGAGGAGCTCCCATAAACACTCGCGTTTAATGAGTATATATTATACATATTAAATAAAAACACACATAGAGAACATTATCAACTTATTGTCTATGAAGAGTCGTGCACTAATATAATTTTCCACAGGGTTTGTTTACGAGTACGTATTCAAACAAAACCGAGCAAGAGAGGTTCACCGAGTTGTGATAGAGATTAGAATTCAATGACCAATGTTTTAGACGGAATAAGCGACAGGTGTGAGTAGAAAGAGGGAAGAGGGGTGGCTAATTCCAAGAAATCTGCAGTTGAGTAAGAGAGGATATGGGGGGGAATAACCATGTGAGACTAGCGAATAATAAAATATGCAACAAACTAGCGAATCATGAAATATGCAACAAAGACTATTAAATAATCTGTGGAATATCAAAGTGGAAATAAAGTGAGAGCGAACCAGTTGAAAAGGTGAATTCCATGTAATTTGCTCCACCTTACTTGGTACAATTTTCAAGTATAACGACAGTTACCTGAACTCTGACCCACGTATACTGGAGCTGAAAATGATCTGATTTCTGAATGTGTATTATGTTGGCGATGAGGTTGGAGGGGATGGGAACTTAGTGGTGATAGTATTGTTCCAAGTAAATTAAATCGACATTTAAATATAAAACACAGTAATTTGATAGAAAAATAAAATAAATATTTTAGCTGTTATTTATCATTTTATATAAAGCAAGCAAAATCTATTGAAAACAACAACAAAGCTAAAAAGCTGCTGCCATATTATCAATGAAGATGTAGTCTTACACTATTTCTAAGTATTTGTTTTTGCCTGCATGCAAACAAATGATGTTAAATCTATTTTAGAAGACGCAGATAAGGGAAAAGTATTTTAGTACCATTATAAAATGATAAAATTTCTCGTCGTATTGATGTAATGTCTTCAGATATTGTCAAAAACATAGTTGAAAATTTTAGTGATGGGCGAATATTATTCAGCCAACAGGCATTAGCCAAAATTGTATTGTATTGATCTAAATCAGATTGGTTGACAATGATGAAAGTATTGAACAATTTTTATCATGAATATAATTACTTAACACGTCAATAGGATTAGATATAATATTCTTAAATTGAAAAATGACACCTTGCCATCATAAACAAACCTGGGACCTGTGGCTTATTTCTTAATTTCTATAACCACTGAACTATTGGGATTCGTCCGTACACAATTTCATTCTTCACTCATATTTTAAGGGTGGGCCTGTGATGGACGTGCTGTAATCGTCAAACTTTCAGCTACCGTAGCCACCTTCGATTCAGAAGACCGTTATACTGCCAATACTTAAACGACAAGTGTAGGCATTCGCATATCACAATGGATTAAATAGCTAATCTATTAAATTTGTAACTATGATTATAGTGCCCTGCGGCTATGTGACGAACTAAGCTCTCTATCCAGGACCGAGCTGAGCGTCAGTGGTGTAACCCTAAGTAATTGCTATCTGTAGCTGATGTTTTGTAATGTCTTATGTCTTCAACATATATTTTACAGGCTAGACTTCGCTTTGTACTGAGTTGGAGTGTTATATTATTGACAACTCTCGCTTAAATATCACAGTAGCCTTAATGCCATTCTGATTTATTATTATTGCTTTTCAGTAATTAACCTTACTTACAGTTAAATATTTCCAGTTAGTTATTGCTTTCAATTTTATTTTACACTTATTAATTCCATCCGCTATGCTTGCTTATGAAGTTTTACTCAATTAAATCTAACATATAGATCCACGGTGTTTTGAAATTGTCGCATAATTTTCAGAGTATATCTTTGACTCTGTTTTCAGATAATTGATGGTGGTATTATCTCGGTCCAGCCGGTATAACAAGAGCGCGCATGCGTTCTGTTCGTAGGCATCGATATAATCAAATTATAAAACACTCATAATGCTGGACCCTTCGCATACTACATCCAAGCTTATTTCCCGCCCTTTGTATAGTAAATATGTTTTCCCGCTAATTTTGTACAGCGTTTTCTATTGATATATTTTCTTGTCGAAGCAGAAAATTGGTATAAGAATGTAAGTATTCTATATTCATTATTTTGAAATACAATTTAACGTCATTGTAAGTCTGATGACAATGGGATTTATGAGTTACTTTATTAGTATTTCACCAACATATCTTTTACAATAAGTGAATTTCTTTTCTAAAAATTCTGCTTGACCTCAATTCATTATGTTTACATTAAAGAAATCAACATATTAACGCAAAACCTATACAATTAATTATCTTCGTCAAATTCGATCTACTTTTTATATTCATTAAAAACATAAAAATAGATCATACAACTCCTTTTTAGGCTGTGTAATAGGCTAGCTTTTTTCAACACCTTTTTTCTATGTTCCTTTTATTTCGTAATCATACTACTTTCTTGAATAATATAGGGTGTGAATTTAATATACTATAGGTTCGGCGGAGTATCTCGGCGACCTCCAAAAGTATAAATATATAAAGGGATGAAAATATTTCAACATTACATCACAAGTATTTTACTGTGCTATAGACTAGTCCAGTGGTTTCTAAACCTTTTTGGTCCGCACTGTATTAGGATTTTTTTTTTGTGGCACCCAAAGGCAAAACACATAACTACCTAACGCTTGCACATATTTAAAATCCACAAACCATTTATATAAAAAGTATTAAACCGGTATATACTTTGAACAATCAAATCATTGACAAAATGGGCTAAATTGTAATTAGTAGGATGGGTGAGCCTGTTCACTGCACATATTCTCTAATCTTGGAATCCAACTGGACACAGCCACCCTCAATTCCTGTTCCACGTTGATTTTTGAATGATAACTTGCTTTTTATTGCAGTGATCACCGAAAACTCAGCTTCGCACAAATATTATGTCACAAATGGAATTAAAAAATGCTGAGCTTTACCACTTAGCAGCGAATATGATTTTCTAAAATCAGTTCTAAGCTGTCAAATTTTGTCTTCATTGAATTGTTGTGAGACAGCTCAATAAGATTTTCTTCTTCTACAGAAGTAAATTCAGATGAAGCTTTGGCCCTGTATGGGTCTTGAATCCATGCAAACTTATCAATATCATCTTCTTGAAAGTATATTTCAAACTAGTTGATATGCTGTGATAGGTGTTCTTCAAAAACAGATTTTATTTTGCGAGAGAAATCAATTTCATTAGATATCGAAAACTAATGTAACACGGGGAAACAATCTTTTCCACCAGCTTCATTCATTATTCTTCTCCATAGCTGTAATTTTTTTTCTGAAAGCTAAAATCTTTTCGACCAATTGCAAAATGTGTATGTTGCCTCCCTGAAAGAGTCAGATGCTTTGATGTGAATGCTTGTCTTTGAATGATGCAATTGGTCCCCAGTGAATCTAGAGCTTTGTTTTTAATAAGCGCCGGCAATCCTCCATAATGGCCGGACATCAAACGACCACCATCAGTAAAGACATTGACACACTTTGTCCACTCCAAATTATTTTCACCTATAAATGTGATCAGAATCTCGAACAAGTCTTTTGCCTTTGTACTTGCATTGATAATTTTACATAAAAAGGTCTTCCACAGTGTCATTTCCATCTATGAATCGTATATAGCGAATATTATGTGCATCTTTATTCATTACTGTCCGTGGCCTCATCCAGCTTCTACCCAAATTCCTTCCCTTTTATTTTTGCAATTAATTGACCATTGAGATTCTACGCCATGTGCTGGATTTCGCGATATAGTATTGTTAGACAAAGGCACCTTTGAATGCAGTTTCCTCGCAGACTCCCAATCATAATGTTAATCAAATCTACAGCAGCCGGTATAATTTGTTATTCTGCAATAGTATTGAGCTTTTTACACTTTGCAACTCCAAATTATGCAACCTTGTATGATGATAGCAAATTATTGCGTGGTACAGTAGCCCCATGGCTTTTTTGGTGCTGACTGACAGCTCACAGCTGACTTCCAGAAGCGACAGCTGGTAAACACATGGTTTGCAGATCATATGGTTCAGTGTAGAGATACAAAATTTGGTCTGGTAACTTTTCAAGGCCGTCAGCTGTCAGCTGTGAGCTGTCAGTCAGCACTAAAGAAGCCATGGGGCTACTGTATTAACACTTGCTGAGAAAAGGTATGTTTATGTTTTAATTTCTTTAGCTTTCTGGTGAAATAGTCATGAGGTTTACCAACCATGTTTCGAATATTGTTTTCTAAATGGTGTTTTAGCTTACTTGTAAGCATGCACTATGGTGCCAAAACTTTCATACACAGTACATACTGCGGTCTATCTTCATCGTTTACATCTGTCGATGTAAAGCCAAAACCTAAATAACTGTCATATTTAATAATTTTCGCTTCTTCACACATCCACCATTAGTTTGTGATGCGTCATATTTTTTTCACTTCTACAATGCTTATTAGCTAATATTCAATAAATATGTGCCCATTTTTAGGAAGATTAGAACAACTTTTAAAAGTTTATTTGATCACAACACCATTCCCTTGATTCATTCTTCATTAAATCAAGGCCGCGAGGACAATTATTTATATACAAACATCAAGTACCGAGAAAGTTTGATAAATAATTAGAACAATCTATCAACACTATATTCAAATTGATGCACTTTGCGACCTAGGTCTGTTTGCTCAGTGGGCTGAGAAACAACTGCTATCAATACTGCTATGTATTTGAACAATCTAGAGTTATTAAACTACTCTTATAAATTCTGACATTAAATGCCATCTAGTATTACTCTTGAAAAGTGAAATAGAGGTTTGTACAGTGTCAGTTATATGTCTTTCCTAGCATCGCATCAACACATCGATGGTCCGATTATAAAACCATGTGGGCTGTCATTTTATTGAAAATATTGGAATATTTCACAGCACCCCTGTAAGCAAGCATTGGGAACCAATGGACTAGTTTCTATGTGTATTATTAATAAACTATCACAACCAAACAAAATCTAACTTTTCATGCTACATCAATATGTGTTTCCTAAACTATCTTGTCCTAGCTGTATTCACAAATACACCATCCATAATCCCAAACACTTCCTTCCATTTGTATTTCCAGAAAAATTAAATGATTTATTTTATTATAATAGTAACCATTTACATATAGTACAGTTTCATTAATTTATGTGTGGAGTTTTATAAATGTTTTACTTTGCGCAATTTAATTAATACACATTCAAAATATTTTACGGCATTTTAATGATACAATAATTATTTTAGAATGTTTTTAGTTTTACTATCTACTTTAAATTAATTTTCAAACTTAAATTTTGGAATATGTGAATGATCATTTGATAGAATTCTTATATTGACTGTGCAGCATGACCGAAGCAATATTCGTTGGCTAAGTTGAGTAAGCCAACATCTTAAGTTTCTAATACCATAAGACCTAGAAATAATGTTAAATTTGTTATTTTTCTATTTACTCAACCCTTGTTTTTCATACAGTAGGCCCACAGTATAAAAATAAGAACATATTCTTTAAAAGTTACTCGACAAAGAAAAAAATATGTTAACAGTAGTAGTGGTGTATGATGCACACTATCCCCCAGTAGTTTTACAACCGTGTTCATGCTGGAAATAATTATATCTCAATTAAGCATAACACTTTTTAAGGGGAAAAGTATTTACTAAACAAACTTCTTTGTATGATTTTAAAGTCTTCATAAAATATGTAACCTAATTAATTAAAATATATTTAGTAAAATACTGAAAACATAAAAATGACAATTTTAAAACTCGTACTAAAGTTAGACAGCTTCACAATCCAGATTCCACAACAATGCCACAGTTAATATAAAACAGGTGACCTGGTGGTCTAGGGGTAAGGTGTCAGACTTTTGTATTGGGGTCCGGGGTTCAATCCTCAGTCCTGGCACAGATTTATCTGATTACCAAACCCTTCCTTCACCTCTGACAAGACATCTTGTTCTCACAATCATCCTACCATTACACATTAGCGTAAGTGCGTATAACCCGAATGGGTAGTAAGACGTGGTGCTAATAATAATATAAAACATGAAGTTAAAAGGTTTAAATTACACTTACAACTTGACAATGGGTTTATTATAGTGAAAAAAAAAGATATGAAAAGAAGCATATTTAGAGGTCGGCGCTGAAACCACAAATTAGTAATATTGTCTAATGAAGAATGATTTATTTTTGTAGAAACCTTGGTTGAAATTATGTTAACAAATTCAAGTCTTATTATATTGCCCATCCCTTAATTTAAAACTGGTTCCATACCAATAATAAACAACAGTTATTTTGTTTTTATGTTCAATGGCTTGAATGTTGCCCTACATAACCATTTAATTCTCTTTATATAATAGGTGCCAATTATACCACTCACTTTGAATCTCTGCTTAATAGAAGATATGGCTTATTGGTGTGCAGGAGTATGTTATTAGTTGCAAAATATTCAAGGTTGTGATTATTAAAAACAAAATAAAGGGCAGTCACTGAATTATGCACAATTCAACAATTATTGAGTTGATTAAGAAGTCATAGTTAACTAAATTAAAACCAGCTTTAATAGTCGAACGGTTTATGACAGTAGTTCCCAAACCCAGGGTCGCAACTGAAATGAGGGTCACAAGGATGTTCCTGAGAGTTACAAGAAGGTCTTAAAATTCTCAAATATAATGACTCGAATACAAACCCTTTCTAACTTGTAAAGTTGAAAAGGCTCTTTTCCCATGTATGACAATAGCCAACCTCTCTGAACAAGGATTTTTAGGTCTTGTAACAATCAACCCCAAAGCAAGAAATTGTCTGGAATGATTTGTGTTGCACTCTCTTCATATAGATAACACTCAAACTTCAAGAGCTCACTTACCAAAATAGCAGCATTACAATTGTCACTTAAAAACTGTTTTTGTCACATAAGTACCAAATTTTGCAATAAGGTCACCATTTAATGGGGAAATAAAGTGTAATTTTCTATTTGATAGATTGAAACATTAATATACTGGAATTGACTCACTTTAGTTGATAACATCTTATCATTACAAAATAAAAACTCAAAAGCACTCCCCCCAAGAATGGAACAGCATTATATTAACCACTGAAATAGTATTTTCTGTTAATTTCTAAATATTGTAACAAAGTCACATTTTCATTAAAAATGGTGCTTTAAATTATGTCCGATTAAAACTTTATTGACATTAAGTATGTGTGTTATTTTAATTAATTCAATTAAGTTGGTTTAATAAACCATAATATGAAAATAAAATACAATTGAAACTACATATATAATGGCACTTTGGGGGCCACGCCGAGAAATTTTATTTTTAGGGTTGTGATTAAATAAGTTAAGACCTGCCTAAGTGGCGTAGTTAGCTAACACGCTAAATTTGTGTTGAGCTAGACTGCCGAGGACGGGGAGATTGAGGTTCGAATCTCGCTCGGGTGAACTAGGAGTGGTTTTTTCTAAATGGTTTTCCACTCTTCCTCCACACAAATGCAGGTTCACTTCCTTTATATTCAACCTCTCCAATTCCTAACCCACTAGCTTAATTATCACTGAAGTGCATAACCCAAACACCGGTATGGTAGGCGTACAAGTGAATGGCAGTGCTCCTACAGCTGACACTTCATTATATTTTCCTACAAATAAGCAAACTCTACTTTCAACTATGTTTTGTGAAGATCCAAATTAAAGCTTGTTAGTTTCTTGACAATAATCTTCTTGTGCTGTTCTTTGAAAATTAAAAATTAAATTCATATGTTCGAAGTACTAAATTTATGTATCAGCTTTTCTTCTTTCTTTATCTTTGCTTGAACTACTAAGAGGTAAGTAAATTTCATTTTAAAATAATTGGTTAAGCTGAGGCTTTTTATGAGAGTTATAATGTTTACCTTTTTAGTGAAAATTAAAATAAAGTACCTATGTAGTATTGGAAAAATACCATAATTCATCATAGGTAACCTTTAACAATGTGTGTCAGCAATTGGTACATCAAAACAAATTCCTAATTACTGACACCCATGTCATCCTTTGGTACATGGATATTTTTTTAAAATGTTGGACTTGAATATCTTAAATAGATACCCATGCCATCTATTGGTGCAACAATGTGTCAGGCACTGTTTCATTGGTTTTTAGTTATCAAAATTGTTTTACCTTTGTAGTTTAGCAGTGAAACTCTTGTTTAGTAGAGGAATAACTTATTATAGAAGATCAGTTAAAATTGGTAAGTTACATGCATTGTTGTAGTGACAATGATTAGTCTACCCAAGCATTAGAATTAATAAAGAGTCCAATATCTAGGCCTAGTCATTTTAATTTAAGTAGTCATTTAGTTTATTGACAATCATGGTGAAGAGCTGAAGCGTCATCACTTTGCACCACTTTTGAATGTAGTGACGAAGGAGCGAATTACACCGGATGTGCTTTGTAATGTGTTTAGAACATGTGGGCTTGCTCCATGGGACTCTAATGCACTTGACTTTGACAAAATAAATACAGATACTAACCATCCCTTCATAACACATGATACAAGGCCAGTGCATGCTAAAATAAGTAATTTTAATGTTCACGTACAGTTTTTGGAAAATCCATTGGGGATATAAAAGTACAGATATTCAAAAATAATGACGTGGATGTGTGGACTGGTGTACAAGAAAAAACATCTTTGTATAATTTATGGAAGGATATACATATATCAATACAAGACTCTGAACTTGATAGGCTTAATCCTGATGACAACCCTTAAATTGTCAACCTTCCAAACACTCAAGCTAAAAGATCAAACACGCCAAGAGACCACACCACATCTTCTTCCCCATCCCCATTGAGACATGATCATATTGATGTAACCACTGTTCCATCAACCTCTAAATTACCGGCATTCCATGATCATTCTACTTTGGCTACACCTTAAACTAGTGGAAAAGTACAAGCAAGGGCGCCTATACCTACCATACCATCATTTAAAAGGGTACAGTTTTTGCCTGAAGACAAAGAAACACCAAGTTCAAAAAAGAAGAGAGAAAAGGTTCCATTGGTTGTGTCATCTTCACAATGGCAAAAGTACAACTCAAAAGAGTTAGAAGAAAAGAAGAAAAAAAAACAGGAAAAAGAAAAGGGAAGAAAAACAAAGTAAAAAATTGGAAAAATATAAACAAAAGAAACTGAAAAAACTTAAGGCTACCCACAATACCTACTCTGAAATGATAGTCCTGATGAAGAAGTAGAACTTTTTGAAACCAGTGATTCTTCTTCAGAAGTGACTGAAGATTGTGCAATTAAACTTCAAGAATTTGTTCCTCACAAATTGAAACAAGGTACGTTTGTTTTAATCGAGTTCATATAGGTAAACGTAACTAATTAAAATACGGATAGGTTTTCATTATACAAAGACCACCTGGAGAAGAATACAAAGAGATAAGTGTGATGGCTTTGAATTGCACTGATACTGGGTTCAAGTATTATTTAAGCATATTTTTGGTCATTTTTAATCCTTTTCCCCTTGTAAACAAAAATAACCAAATGCCTCACCCGCTCCCCTATCCTTACATAAGATTTGTCAACTTTTTTCATTTGTTCCCAGGAATAACCATTCTTTTTCTCCTGCAATTTTGCCTCTAGCCCGAACAGGTAGTTAAACGCGACGATAAAGAAAGTTAAAAATTCATACAATTTATAAATTGCTGGTAATTATTAACATAGAGGTGTAAATTAATATTGTGAAATAATTGACAATTAACACTGGTATACAATGAGTTTAAATTTATTGAACAGTTTATAAAACAAGTTATAAAAGTACTTATAGTACATTATAACTTACTTTTATAATGTATAACTTTTATAACATATATAACTTACTACTGGCCATCTTGAAATAATGAGTTTTTAAGATAATGAGCTAAATTCTTACTTTTTAATTTCAATCTCTTTCATTATATTCAGTTTAGTCATCATTATGTCATGAATAAACAGTTTATGGGTAAATAAACAGTTAAACCTAAAGAAAAACCATAAATACCCACTAAATATACCTGTTTTTGTCAAATAACCTGAACCACAATTCGGTTTGTAATGTTAAACAACACCTCAATATAAAATTTAGTCAAAATGTTAGTTAGACAACAGTAAAACAACTTCGTCGGTTTAAGAGGTATCATGAAACGTTGAAAGTTAGGTTTTGTTGACAATCACAAAACTTTTCTTTCTGAGGGGTTAAGAATAAAATCAAATCAACAATTTGAACTTTGTTTTAAAGTAAAATGTTTCTTCATTATATCTTTAGATAAATGATGTAGTTAGAAAAAAAAAAGTGTTTTTCCAAATTTATTTTAGGAAACATTGTTTAGAGCTGTGTGCTTAGTCATATAGGTCTAAAATTTTATAATAATTTAATATGGTACTAAACTATGCCACTTCCTTAAAAATCTTAGCTTTGTTATAATTTGATTGCAAACAAATACTTTTTTCCAACTTTTATCATAATATTTTTATTGTTAATTGTCCACACCCACCACTTTTCACGTTTTTTTCTTTACACCATTTATTTGTGAATATTAACTTATTATTTTGATCCTTTTTGCAGCTCACAACAACTTTATTGAAGAATGTCAAGCCCGCGAAGACCACCTCGCACCCCATCTCGCCGGGGTGATGAAAGTATTTCCCCGACATCCTTGTTGGGTCGGCGTTCAAGAGATGGAACTCCTGTTCGTCCAACAGAGAATGGTGTTGACCCTGGCCCTAGAAGCACCCCAAGAAAGCCCCGCACTCCAAGAAGGCAGCAGGCACCATCTGGCTCTAGCCCTTCACGATCCTTAAGGTCCGATACCCCTGCATTAATGAGAGATGCAAACATTGTTGAAGAATCGGACCAGCTGTCACCTGCTATCAATCTGAATCCCACCAGCCCATTTGGTAAAATATTGGCTTTTGAAATATTACTTTAAAATAAAAAAAGCAATTGTTTTAAATATAACAACTTTACAATAAAAAAAAAGCAAAGAACATAATTGGATAACCTATGTTTATAGTTTTTAGGCCAACCACACATTGGAGCAACGATACTGCAGCACCACTTTAATGTAGGCCATCAAAGTGTTGTCTGACACTCTTTAATGAAACTTCCTTTCACCTTAGTTATATAGCAAAACACTTATCTAATAAGTATTTCCCCTCCTCCCCTTATCAAATAGTTGCCACAGCATATTTAAGTTTTTTAATGTGATTATTCTTTTATGTTGATTAATAATTTAAAGAACAAAAATATAATTTTCATAATTTGAAAATATTAGTTGCAATTTAATAGAAAATTAAACATAATAAATAAGGTTTAATCAGTAGGAGCCAGTGGTCCGATTGAAAAATCTTTGCAACTGATTCTCTTTCATGGCGAAAAATAAAAACTATGAATAATCTATCGAAATTATGTATTTAGCTTCCTTAAAATATTTCCAACTCGTTATTTGATTATCATACATTTTCATTCCTTAATAAATACATAATAGAAATTAAAATGTGATGGAATGTGTTAACCGCACACAGTTAATCTTAAAGGCCAAAGATAAATTCATAGCTCATGAGCATTTATTTTTATGAAAAGATGAGTGAACGACACATTTGTTTATTTCCAATTATGTTCATCTGAGCATTTGGGCTATGGTTAAGAGAATACAAACCTTTTTTAAAATGATAAAACATAGATTTAAAAGAATACAATTTTAACCTGTTACCCAATTTTCATTTTCATTAGAAATTAACATTTTATTAGTAAACTGAATTGGAGAATAGACCGTTGAAGAACACTACATACATTATTGTAAGTCATTTACTAATATTTCTGTACATCTCGTAATGTTTGCTTGATACATTTACATATGATAAAAGATGATAAAAATCTATAAATAAATAATATCATAGGTGACCTGGTGGTATAGGGGTAAGGTGTCGGACTTCTTTGCTGGGGTCCGGGGTTCAATCCTCGGTCCCGGCACAGATTTATCTGATTGCCAAACCCTTCCTTCACCTATGACAAGACGTGTATTAATCACAATTTGTGAATGTGGGGAATGCCAAGCCTCCACCATGGTTCGGATTCCACATTAAACTGTAGGTCCTCCATTTAATCTCATAATCACCCTACCATTACACATTAGCGTAAGTGCGTGTAACCCGAACGGGTAGTAAGACGCGCTGCTAATAATAATAATAATTGGTGTAATATTTTTATTAACTAGACTTAGCTCTATAAAGTGAAAATGTAAATCAGTTCAATAATTATTTTAAATACTATACAATCCCTTCAGGTATGAGTGAGATTGACTTAAGCTCTCCACTAAATTACGGAACTCCAAGTTCTTTGGGCTCGGTCAGGACCCCTCGATCTGGGATACGAGGAACACCCATTCGTCTAAGACCTGACATCAGGACTGATAGAAGGATCAGACAAGTTAATGTCAATTCAGATCAAGTGAGTAGCTAATAAAAGTATTTTTTAAATTGAGGAGCTAATTTAGCCCACTCATAAATATATTTTCATTGCTACATTAAGCTGAAACTTGCATTTTGTGTATGTGTGTGTGCACACACACAAGATGGATTATCCAGATCTGGTCAAAAAAATTTCCTTTCATATAAATTTTAAAAAAACTCATTTTATATACAATACTCTCATCACTTGAAGGCTTTGTATTTTTAATGGGTTCATTTTTAACAACTTACTATTAGTTAGAGCTAAACATATTTTGTTAAATTGTTTATTGATATTATCACTACTGTGCATAGAGGTTATATATCCAAATAATCTAATCATTGTGCTCTGTCTATTAACAGTTATTTGTTGGGTTCAGCAAGTGAAACAGCTTGAAAGATTAATATCCTATTATCTTTTGGGGTGTGAAAATGAAGGGGAGGGGGCAGCAAATAGCCTGCCAAGGTCAACCATTTATGAGGGATCAGTGTGTCTGTTATTTGT
The DNA here is from genome assembly GCA_902141375.1 of Timema poppense. Lineage (NCBI taxonomy): Eukaryota > Metazoa > Arthropoda > Insecta > Phasmatodea > Timematidae > Timema > Timema poppense. The sequence goes on along the minus strand of CABFOV010000162.1, from coordinate 152,322 downwards.
GAGCTAGACAGGGAGTAGAGTATAACAGGTATCAAATCTCGAGAGAACATTTAAGAAAAGTGACTTTTAAGCAGTTTCATACTTGGAACTAATTGAAGAGGTGTCAAACAATAAATATGTTTTGTAGTATTTTTTGCACTATGCAAATAATTAAATATAAAACACCATATTTGAAAGAAATTAACTAATAAAAATAATTTCTATCAAAAATTTAATAAAATCTGTTATTTTTAATTGTACTATTAGATATTAATTGAAAATTTGGTTATTTGATTTGATAAAAAATGCTATTCATGTACACTTCTATCAATTTTACTCTTTTATAGTTTATTACCTTTAGCAATGTTTTTTTAGCACTTACTCATTCCGATTATATGCCTATATACTAATTACTCTAGTGTGTTAGGAATGAGGAAGATTGAATTTAGAGATGTGCCTGCATTTGCGTGGATAGAGTGGGAAACCATTTAGGAAAAACCACCCTTAGTACACCCGGCCAATATCAAACTAAATATCCCCATCATTTGTAGTCTAGTCTATTGCGAGAGTGATGTCTTAGACTATGCAGCCACTTAAATGGGCTTTAATAATATTATAACTTTAACAAGTTTTACCATATTAGTTTGGAAATCAATATTTTTTAAATCTAATACTATTCTAAAGAGTAATTTTAAAATATCCGGTTCCCATCCCGAATCCCGATATTTTGTCTCATTTCCTGCCCCGAAATAAAAAGTCATTCTAGTCCATCGCTAGACTAAATGCTTTATTTTCTTGCAATTCTTATTTACATTTGTTTGTTAAAGATAAAGGTGTCCATTTCATACTTTCATATAAACCATAATTTTAAAATATCTTGGTGGATACATTGGCCAATATGAGATTTTTAAGCAGTTTTTATTTTTGGAAAATTATTGATAGATTAATCAAAATTAAATTTACTCTATTAGAAGTCCATTATTTTTGAAAGTCAGCTTTGGGGAGGGGGAGAGGGGGGGAATCATGCACATACAGCATGTAGAGCTTAAAAATAAATATATGTGTGTTACTAAATTTTCGAAACCTGTGAACATCCGCAAAGTTAAATTGGGTACTTATACATTAAAATTATAGTACAGTAGGGTTCCAATTATCTGACCTAAATAGGACCGAAAAATGGTTGGATACTTTGGAAAGAAAGAAAAACTAATAGTAGTACTATTGATATGAAATAAGGTTTATTAGTAACTACGCTATAGTTATAAATTATGCAATAAATTAATTAAATACACACTTTATTATATACTGTAGTATACAAAATGTAATATTCATTGTTTAAAAATTAGTGATTGAAGTGTGTTTCCCAGCTTTGCTTCTCTTCCTTGAGGGAATATCAAGCCAATACTTTATTTTTTTTATTATAAAATTATTCTCGATTTAACTTATAACAGTTTTGATTTGTTGACAATATTATTCCTAATAATTCCTGCTTAGTCAATTTCCAAAACATATTTTTAATAACAAATTTTGAAAAAAAATAAGTTGAAATTGATATGCTTGTATCGTAACATTACTATCTAAGTGTGCGGTTTCTTGCAGCTGGAGCCATCTAATGAAGCTTCCAGAGACGTAAGCTCGGAACTGGACCAGGCAGGACCTCAACTCGTGATTTGGGGAACCAACGTGGTCGTGAGTCAGTGTAAGGAGAAGTTCAAACGCTTCGTCTCCAGGTTCATTGACCCTCATGCAGAGGAAGATGAAAGGACTGAAACTATGGATGTAAATGAACCACTTTACATGCAGAAACTGGAAGAGGTCAGTGAATCAGAATATAAATTAGTTTGTTTTCACATAACTCTTAGTACTTGTTATACAAAGGAAAATTATACCAAATGGCTATTTAAAATAAACATTGATAAGAAGAAAGAAGGACAAGGCCTACACATGTGCCAGAAAACTGTAGGCCTCAAAGTTCACGGTTAGAAACACAATAAAACACATAATTATGAAACTCTTGGGGTACATCAATCCCCTTTTCAGCAGAAGAGATTAAAACACCAACTGGACTGTGGTATATTTTTGAATCAAGAAACACAATAATATCTAAGTGATCATGATCTACCTCTGGCCATGTTGCCATAGTACAATCTGTGTTTTACTCTCATCTGCTGAAGAGTGGTACTGATTACTCTGAAAATTACATAATTATTTATTTTGTTGTGTGTTAGTTGCGAACTCTGAGGCCTGCAGTTTTCTGGTAAGTGTGTAGACCTTGCTTGCCCTTCTTTCCCCGTTCAAATAAAAAAAAATCATAATAATTAATTTAAACCACATTAATATCTCCAGTTTGTGTCTTTGTCAGATCCACACCCTTGAAGAGCCGTTCTTGAATGTTAACTGTGGCCATTTGGAAGCATTTGACCCTGATCTATATCGTCAACTGGTTTGCTACCCTCAAGAAGTGATACCAACATTTGATATGGCCATCAATGAGATGTTTTTTGACAAGTTTCCTGCTGCTGTGCTAGGCCATCAGATCCAAGTGCGACCATTCAATGCAGAGAAAACCAAAAATATGAGAGCTCTGAATCCAGAAGGTAGTTTAGATGTTAATATACATGGTTGATTGACTTTTTTTTAGCATTCCTTCTTACTACTTATACGGGTTATATGCTTATGTACTAATTACATTAATGATTTGAAGGATTAGGAAGGTTATGTTCATAGAAATTGTACCCACATGATGTATGTGGATGGAGAGTGGAAAACCACTGTGGAAAAACTACCGTGAGTACACCCGACTGAGATTTGAACTTCATTCTTCCCATAATCAGTGGTCTAGTCTACTGCGAGAGTAGCACATTAGACCATGTGGCCACCAAAGCAAGTTTGTTTGAAAACAGATTGTTATCTGAAGGTTACTATTTCAAATTTGTTTCATATTTCTGAAAATTGAACTTGACCCAATGGTGAAATTTAGAGCTGCATCTAGCATCTATTTTATATTTTGAGGGAATATTAACAACTTTGTTAATTCAAACTATGAACTAAAGTACACATTTTAATATTTATAAGTCTGAATACTTCCAGGAAAAATTTGTTTGCAATTTTTATTTACATATTAATTTCACTCTTGTAAAAAAAAAGTCAAAATCATTGTGATGGTAGGCCTACTACTTTACTAAAGATACATTTCTATTTCAATTTTTCAAATATTTATTTACTTTTTTAAAATAAATACTTATAGGAAAAGTAATTGCAATATTACCACTTTATTAAATATAACTATAAAAGTTAGTACAATTTTATTATTATTATTTATCATTATTATTATTATTAATTATTATTTATTATTAAAGGGTTTGGAAATCAGATAAATCTGTGCTGGAACCCCAGCACAGAAGTCTTGACACCTGATACCTAGACCGTCAGGTCACCTAGTACAATTTTGATTTTGATAGTTTAAAAAAATGGTGTTTGGTAATTTGAAATTTATGGTTATCTCAAAATAAATTATCAAGTTCTTATAGTCATTAAGGCTACATACAGTGCTCATACCACTTCTTTGGTGCTGACTGACAGCTCTGAAAAGTCACCAGACCAAATTATGTATCCCTACGCCGGACCATATGATCTGCAAAACCATGTGTTTAGCAGCTGTCACTTCTGAGAGTCAAATTTTAAGTTTATACAAGAAACCTATATGACTGTTTTATTTATTTTCTATATATTGTTGACCTTGATATGTTGATGGCCTAGTATTATTAATTTTTTCAAGAATATAATATTTTTTAAAAAAAATAGCATTTAATCCCATATCAGTTTTTATTGTAATAAATAAAGTTTTAATAAAAAAAAT
>CABFOV010000162.1:114889-135702 GCA_902141375.1 Timema poppense | reverse complement strand
TTTTTTGGTTTTCTCTTTTAGGAAGTTGCGTTGCGCGTTTCACACTCCTCCCTGATGAGTTCCGATAGAATGAAACCTAGGTCGGGGGATTGGGTGGTGACGATCAATTTTCTTTAAGAGACATCCATTACCTTCTTTGTCCATTGGCAGCAGTGTAAAGTGTGAACTGTGTTCTTCTTCTCATTGTAAAGGCCATATTGTGTTTGTCCCCCTTTTATATGTTTCTATCCACCTTTCCTATACCTTCTTCCAAATATAATGCAATATATCCTTATGTAAAACCTCTTTTCACTTTTTTGAGGTATTTTGTATATGTATTTGAAAAAGGTATGGAAAGGTGAATAGAAAACATAAAAGAGAACAAACACAATATGGCTTTTACAATGAAAAGAAGAACGCAGTTCACACTCAAAATTGATGCCCCTGGACAAAGATGTTTGGCTGCTTCTTAAATAAAATTGATCGCTACCACCCAATCTGAGTGAAGGTGTCACTTGTAGGGTCAATTGGTGGCTTGGTAGAGAGATGTGCGATACCTTCTATCTCAGTGAGGAAATAAACAGGAAACTACCGTACTCCTAATTTCCCTAGTAAGCCTTTTCAGTGCTGCATAGGTTTTCAGCTGAAAGTGGAATTGGTTAGGATCCAACCAAACTTTGGGTTGGATACTAATCATCACTCAAAAAAAAGTAGGCCTTACATATTATAAAATGAGAACTTTATTAATCACCCCATTATTTTACCCTTTCTAATAATAATGTGTTAATTTAAAGAAATATAATCTCTACACTGTCTAGTTAAACATTCTTCATACAATTGTTAAATTTCTTTCAAAAACATTTCATAAAATTTAAAAAATTGAATCAGGTGAAATCCGTTGTCTAAAAAACTGGATCAAAAGTTCCTCTCAATTTCCTGAAATTTTGTTTTAAATTCAGTCTTTTTTTTATTAATACTGGCTCAAATAACAATGTTTTGAAGTAATTTTTTGCATTTTGCATACTTAAATATAAAACCACATTTTCAATAGGAATTTACTAATTTAAATTATTTATATCAAAAATGTAAGAAAAATCTACTATTTGATTTGCACTATTTGGTGTTCGTTTGAAATTTTTATATCTAATTCGAAATTATTCGATTCGATAAATAATCCTATTCGCACACCCCTAATAAATAGTGTCAACATGCTAATATTACTTACAGAAAGGAGCACTTGTTTCCGCCAGAAAGAGTAGACCTTCTCCAGTTGTTGTCCAAAAAGGAAGATATTTATGAACGACTGGCCAGAGCTGTTGCTCCATCCATTTATGAAAACGAAGACATTAAGAAAGGGATTTTGCTTCAATTGTTTGGAGGCACAAAGAAAACTTTTACAAACTCTGGAAGGGGAAATTTTAGGTATGATTTTATAATGATTCAAGAAACCTTCAACTTAAAAGTGACCTACTTGATTGAATGTTATGGAAGGAAATGCTCACTTCTCTGTACCTATTTACATATTTAATAAAAGTATTCATCGAACTCACTACTTAATTCTTAAGTGGTGAAATGTGTATTAAAAAAAACTTATTTGATGAAAATTGTATTTAAAAAACATTTTATTAGGGGGAATGGACAGGAATTACATTTTTATCAAGGAACGGAAAAAGATGAAAAATGAACATATTGGAACTTTTATGAGAAATGATATAATTGATGCGTTGGAATAGTTTTATCTTAAAAATAGATATTGATTTTTAAAATAATACGTTAAGACTTGTTAGAGTCTTACCACTATTAAACATAATACAAGGGCGAAAACAGGGCCTGTTGTTTGGGGGATTGATTTCTCTAAGGCTTCTTCAAGTATAAATTTAATAACATTAAATAATAATCATCATAATCAACTGTTTCCAGCCTGTGGCCGGGTCAATTTAATAAAATTCCTATTCTTCCTTTCTTTTTAGACCAGTGGTTCCCAACCTGGGGGTCGCGGCATGTTTTAGTTGGAGTTGCAATGCTTTTTGAAGCTATAGCTTTATCTATTTTCACTTTTGTGATTAAAATAATTTATAGATGGGTTGAATCCACTATTTCTCGAATCCAAATCTCAAATCTGAATCTACATTTTATTCTCGAATCTGAATCCTAGCAAATCGTTATAAATTTTAATGATTTACAAATATACCTACATAACACAATCTAGGTCTAAACTGTGAATTAAGATTTATTTCAATCATGCTTTCAATTTTAATCAACCCCAACCACCCCTCGCAAAATACAGGTTGAAATCCAGTCAAATTAAACAATCTATACTCATATTATTGTTTGAAAATCAAATCAATCAAAATTTGAGTAATTTTTTAGTTATTTTTAAAAGTGTTGTTAGAATGAGTTAAGTTTATAAAAAACATGTAAACCAAACAGATTAGGTTTAGTTATCCTTTGATCAACTTTAATCATCATTAAAGGATATTTTATTGTATTAAGATAGCAAAAATAAAAATACAAATGGATATTTTTAATAAAGACTAAAACAACATGCTTAACAATTAAACATATATTGGAAATAGTGGACTCCATAATACCTAAGTATGTTTTATTATTTTATTACATATACATTATCTATTTTCGTGTGGAAAACAAATATATTTGATTATCGCGATATATCGATTTCTGAGAATACATTCTATTTAAAACACAAAAATATTTTCGACTACAATATGTTCATTGCCATTTTATAAGGCAGGACCATGTTTGAATATCTCTACAATTACTTCAATAACATATTTAAAAAAGTAATAAACTCTTAAGTTAAAATCGATTTAAAAACAATGGATTAGCAAGTCGTTATTTGATTCTTAAAACTCGAGAGCGCTTACTAAGTGATCAGGTTACCTGAATCGATTTCAAACAAACAATCGATATACGATACATAGGCTGGTAGAGATAAATAAACAATTTTATCTCTGTCTGACTGTTGACAGTATTTTTTTTTCATGAAACCCAACAATATGTCTAACTTAAGGATCGTATGCAATAAATTGCGGTTCTTTTCATAGTTGTAGATAATTAAAACCAGTTTTGTAGTAAGAATTAACAGTTTCTTTATTTTAATCATCACTTGGGTGAGTAAACATAATATATGTAATGGCGGCTTACTTTGTATAATGTGTAATGTGTTCTTATTTCTGTTAAAAAAAAGCCATAATTTGTTTTATTTATTTCGAGTTTATTTGTAATTCCAGTTTTAATTTCCAGTTTTTGAAGAGTTTTAATGTGGTCATTAAAATATTTACAAGATTGTTTGTGAGGTGAAAGTCTTAGAAGTGATCATGTACTGAAAGGGTCGAGTCCAAGTTTCCCATACAGGTGGGAGGGTAGGGTACTAGGCACGTAAGATTTTCCACACCTAACAATTATTTTTATTTCAACTTTAATCATCATTAAAGGATATTTTATTGTATTAAGATAGCAAAAATAAAAATACAAATGGATATTTTTAATAAAGACTAAAACAACATGCTTAACAATTAAACATATATTGGAAATAGTGGACTCCATAATACCTAAGTATGTTTTATTATTTTATTACATATACATTATCTATTTTCGTGTGGAAAACAAATATATTTGATTATCGCGATATATCGATTTCTGAGAATACATTCTATTTAAAACACAAAAATATTTTCGACTACAATATGTTCATTGCCATTTTATAAGGCAGGACCATGTTTGAATATCTCTACAATTACTTCAATAACATATTTAAAAAAGTAATAAACTCTTAAGTTAAAATCGATTTAAAAACAATGGATTAGCAAGTCGTTATTTGATTCTTAAAACTCGAGAGCGCTTACTAAGTGATCAGGTTACCTGAATCGATTTCAAACAAACAATCGATATACGATACATAGGCTGGTAGAGATAAATAAACAATTTTATCTCTGTCTGACTGTTGACAGTATTTTTTTTTCATGAAACCCAACAATATGTCTAACTTAAGGATCGTATGCAATAAATTGCGGTTCTTTTCATAGTTGTAGATAATTAAAACCAGTTTTGTAGTAAGAATTAACAGTTTCTTTATTTTAATCATCACTTGGGTGAGTAAACATAATATATGTAATGGCGGCTTACTTTGTATAATGTGTAATGTGTTCTTATTTCTGTTAAAAAAAAGCCATAATTTGTTTTATTTATTTCGAGTTTATTTGTAATTCCAGTTTTAATTTCCAGTTTTTGAAGAGTTTTAATGTGGTCATTAAAATATTTACAAGATTGTTTGTGAGGTGAAAGTCTTAGAAGTGATCATGTACTGAAAGGGTCGAGTCCAAGTTTCCCATACAGGTGGGAGGGTAGGGTACTAGGCACGTAAGATTTTCCACACCTAACAATTATTTTTATTTTTTAAAGAATATTTTATTCATATTTATCTCTTTTCTCCGACAAAATAAATATTACGGATTAAGTTGTGCTTTTCAAATAGGCTTAACTAAGTAATTTTTGAATTCCAGATATTAAGCTTTGTTTATGAGGTAAAAGATTCGATCATCGAATCCAGTAAAACACAAAATCCTTGAATCTCGAATACTTGTCAGGATTCAGCGTATTTGAAGATTCAAGTGGCCCATCTCTACAATAATTGTAGGCCTGCGTTTAATTCAAACAGAAAGGTTAAAATGATAAATATATATATATATGTATATATATTAGTGTTTCCAATTTTGTCATTGTTCCTAAATCATGCTTGTTTGGTTTGGTTTGGTTTGTTGGTTACGAGGAAGTTGAGATTCGTATTCTGGCCGGGTGTACTGGCAATGATTTTTCTTGAAAATTTTCCTCCTCTACCTTCAAGCTAATAAGTTAAGTGTACACTTCCTCTAAATTCTACCTATCCCACTAGTGTAACTACTTGCGGATAGACCGAAACAGGTAGTAGGGCATAGTAAGCTTGGCAAGCTAATTCCTCTGCCTTTTATTCTTATATTGTTGATTTTAGCTTGTGTTAATTCCATGTTTGGACTGTTGTCATGGCGCTAGGGCGGAAGTAAACATCTTGTTGTGTGGTGACCCTGGTACTAGCAAGTCGCAGCTACTCAGCTACGTTTATAACCTTGTTCCACGCAGCCAGTATACATCTGGGAAAGGTTCCTCCGCAGTTGGTCTCACTGCTTATGTCACAAAAGATCCAGAGACTAGACAACTTGTTTTGCAGACGTAAGTATCTTATAGGATTATGGTAGAAAACACTTTTTTCCTTATGGAATTTATAATAAATACAAAAAATATAATAAATTTCTCGCAAAATCGACCGCCTAATGCTTTAGATATGAATTAGCCAATCCTGTGCAAACCTTAACCTTTTTAATTTGAATCTGAAAATAGTTTAACATTCTGAATCCTAATACTTAAATTAATTTCATATTCAGAATTTCAAATCTAAATAGATTCCACATTTTAATATGATGGAATTTAATTTGAAATTCAAAATTAAATATTAGAATAATTTAATATCTTAAGGAATGTAATATAGGCTACTTCCATTATTTGACTTGACTAAATATACTTGTGAATCTCATATTTAAAATCTCATTATTATTTTAACACTTGTTCGATCTTATTTTTTTAATTGAACTTTATTAACCGTTATGTACTCAGCATATTTTCACAATTCCTGTGTATAATAGCTGCAGTTTTTATGTGAATTGCAGTTAGAATTATACCGCTAAAATTGTTAATTTGTTACAAGTTTTAATAAAATAACTTTTCATCTAACAAAATCCAATCATTTTATTTTTAAAAAAACTAAGGGTTTTTACTGACAGTTGTTTGATTTCTTGTTAAGTAGATGCCGAATATAATTCTGTGTTTATTTTTAGTGGAGCTTTGGTGTTGGCAGACAATGGAATATGTTGTATTGATGAGTTTGACAAAATGAACGACTCTACGCGGAGTGTTCTTCATGAGGTTTGTATCTTCAGTGTTTTTTTCCTTGCTGGGTGAAGCTGCATCCAAGGGAGTAGTAATTACGTTATTTGATGTCTCCCGCTATAAGCCCAGTTAGAAGAGGTATTTTATGAGTTTATACTATTTTATTTGCTTCAAGACTTAATCTAAATAAATTTAAATTAGAGTTGAGTCAAATACAATTTCAAATTTGCCCTCGAATCTCGACTCTCTAATCCGAATCTGTATTTTGGAAAAAATTATTAATATAAGAGGGACTATAAACATAATAGAATAATAGAAAATACAAATAGTTACTAAATGTTAAAACTCTTCATAATAATTTATTTATTATAACATTTGTAGATTCAATTAAGTGTTAAATTTATGGTCTGGGGTTTGGTTGTTAAGTTCACCCTATAATTATAATTGGTTTTTAACCAACAATAAGCATTATTAGAGCTCAAATCTTGCTTAAAAATTTTAAAAAAATTAAATGTTTTTAGTAACAAATATGAAATTTTCTCAAATCTCGAATATCCTCTAGGATCTTAGGGCTCATCCCAAATTTACATTTATTGAATACAAATTTTGAAGATGTTTCAGTAAATGTCTGAAAGGATATTATTTTAATCATGTGTAAGACTAAAAAGATTGGTGTAACACTGATGATTATATGACCAATGAATATAATTGGTAAAGTGCTAAACATTAAATTATACCATAGTATTATGCTGACATGCGGATTTAAATCACCAATATTTTAGGCACCTAATTGCTATCAGTAATTCAATCGTAATAAGACTTTTTCTTAGTACCATTATTGTTGCCTTTACGAAATATGATTATAAGGTCAACATGATCATATAGGCCATCCAACTATTGCACCTTGGTGTGTCCAATCCCAGCGTTCCACTTTTCTGGGATGAAATCCGACAGTGTATTGTCCACCAAATTGCTCACTTCTTGTAGCTAAGATGGTTGAATGTGTGTTGCTCTATGTTCACTCACTTTGTTCTACTTGAACTTAGAGCTTAGGTTGAACTGGTAAGGCAGAGGTCTTGGAGCAGAGAGGGTAGTTTGGTGGGCATTATTGTGGTTTATTTAGATATAGATAGATATCTAAGCTTAAATTATCTTAGGATTAGCATTGTAATATTTTTTTAGAGTTCCTATCAAAAGAAAAGAGTGCAACCTTGATGTTGGATTAAGATATAACACTTAGGTCTGTTGGACCTTTAAAATTTTACATCATTTGAACTTAAGACTAGTTAGTGTAAACCAGGTCGGTTTCATCTTAAAATTCAAAGTCATACTCAATTGGTACTCTAGATTCCTACTGACATCAGAAGAATGGAGAATACATATTATTATTATTATTATTATTACAATTTTCAATAACTCGATTCTTACCTCTCAAATCACAATAAATGATAGTTATGGCATTAAAACTAAATGGAAATAATTATAATTAGTTAACTTTTTGATTATGAATCTTATCAGTTATTTTGCAGTTTCACTTTAGTAGAAGTAAATTGTAAATGTACTCAAAATCATCTTTTTGCTATAGTGAGTCTGTGCAAATCAAACATGGCTATTTTGTTCAAATATTTACTATCCAACACCATTATGATACATAAATAAATAACTAATTTTTAATATGAGGTTGGATACATGAAAAAGATTAAAATTGCAAATGTTGAGGAATAACAATCAAGGATCTAAACAAATCAAGATCAAATTTAAAAATAATAATTTTTTTATAACTCTGACATTTTTTGTTCAAATGTACTGAATAGGATTAACCCTCTAAGGCAATATTAAAAAGTTACAAAATTAGTTTAACAATAAAATGTTGTGACAAGTAAAAACTAAATTAGGTTTATATGGGATTCCAAACTTTGGGAAAATGGATGTTTTCAAACCTTGCGTTTAGGAAAATTATTTCCTAAGTTCGAGAAAATTTCAGATTCGAGCATTAGATTCTATATAAAAAAATCTTTTTACTTTTCAATTTCTCAAGTGAGATTTGTTATAAAGCACAAATACTGCTTATTGGTGATTCAGAATCAATTATAATTATTGGACGAACTTCTACAACTAGGTCCCAGACCAATAATTTTAACACTTAACTTTTTCTTTTTACATCCATTACTGTCTCCAGCCTCTGGTTTGGATAATTTTTTATTCAAGTCATATATTTTCTAGGACAGGCGTAACAGCCACTCCCCGGCCGTTAATTCATCACTGTGAAAGGGTAAACCCACATTTCACCAATTATTATTTGGCCATGCCCAGAATCTAACCCGGGACCCTTGGCTCAATATTATTATCAACACAGCATCTTACTACCCATTCAGGTTATACACACTTGCGCTAATGTGTAATGTTAGGGTGATTGTGAGATGTAATGGAGGACCTACAGTTTAACGTGGGATCCGAACCACAGTGGAGGCCTGGCATTCCACACATTCACAAGTTGTGATTAATACACATCTTGTCAGAGGTGAAGGAAGGAAGGGTTTGGCAATCAGATAAATCTGTGCCAGGACTGAGGAGTGAACCCCGCACCCCCAACACAGGAGCCCAACACCTTACCCCTAGTTCGCCAGGTCACCTTCTTGGCTCAATAGACAGACACGCTACCAACTGAGCTAAGGTGTTGGATTTTAACACATAACTGAATGTATGAGTGTTATAATGAATGGATTATAGTAAATAATGTTAACATTTAGTTACTATTTGTATTTTCTATTATATTTATATTTCATCTTATGTTAAAAAAATATTTTTTCCCCCATGATTTGAATTTGGATGCAAAGGTAAATTAAAGATTCGGATTGGATTAATGTTTAAAAATGAGATGGCCCAATGGCTAGGTAATTTTATAATAAAGAAAATTGATAAAACTAAAGAAAAAGGAAAAATAAACTACTAAGAATAAATTTGATGAAGAAAGCCCACCTAGGGAAAGAGGAAATATGTGGGAAGAATCCAATGCCCAAAGGTGACATCTTCTTCCTTTATTCTCTCTTCTATAGTAGAAGTAGTTACACATTTTAACACAAATTATTGATAAAGGCAACAATTCCGAAATATTATTTTATTTGTGTTAAAATGTGTGTGTGACTACTTCTTCTATAGAAGACAAGAAAGGAAGATGATGTCACCTTTGTGCACATTTTTCCTCTTTCCTTAGGTGGGCTTTCTTCCTCAAATTTATTCTTAGTAGTTTATTTTTCCTTTTTATTTAGTTTTATCAATTTCCTTTATTATAAAATAGATTCGAATTAATAAAATACTGAATATGACCAAACTCTAGTTCTAATTTTTTCCTGCAGGTTATGGAGCAGCAAACTTTGAGCATTGCAAAGGCAGGGATCATTTGTCAACTGAATGCTCGCACATCTATTTTAGCTGCGGCCAATCCTTGTGAAAGCCAATGGAATAAAAACAAGACAATCATTGAAAATATAATGTTGCCACACACTCTCTTGTCCAGGTATGTCTTTGGTGATAATTAATCCTGTGAGATTTTCAATTTCAGATCAAATATCAACCTTAGCTTATGAAATTGAATCAATTCTGAATCTAAATCATGCTTTAGAAAATGTTCAATTAAAATTCGATTTGAATGTCTTATAATAATGTTTTTCAAATCGATTAAAATATTAATATAGTCTACTCACCTGCTTTGGGGGCCACATGGTCTAAGGCGCTACTCTTGCACTAGACTAGACTGCCAAAGATGAGATCGGGGTTCAAATCCTGGTTGGGTGTATTAAGAGTGATTTTTCCTTAATGGTTTTCCACTCCCCCTCCACACAAATGTGTGTACACTTCTTCTAGATGTAACATTCCTAGGCCCTAACACATTAGTGTAATTAGAGTAGTACATAGGCATATAACCCAAACTAGTAGTAAAACGTGGGGCTAAAAAAATTATTGTCTATTTCAAAAGAAAAAGAATTCTTAAAAATGCATCCAAACCCTTCACCCTTAAAATTAATTGTAAGTATTAACCTCAAGATTTTGGTACCGGTATATAATACGTTATATTAAAATGATTTATTACATTTTAATTGCAGATTGAGGTTTGTTTTTATATAATGTTACAAAAGTCAAAAGTTCTGACATTTAGGTTTTAACTTTGAACTATATTCATCAAATCCAGATCTGGGATCTATTTGAATTTCGTATTTTAGTTAGCTTTTGGTTCAAATTTTCAAAGCTTCGCACTTACTTAACAACTTATCTTTATTAATATGTTAATTTTTTTATACTCTTAACTGTGTTGAAATATACAAATTAAATATCTCTAAACCAGATATCTGAATATTGAAGTCTTTAATTTATTTCATAGATAAATCTAAGAAAAACAGAAAAGTAGAAGGGCTAGCCTTAGATAGAAGCAAATTCACATATATATTAATTTCTTCACTCTCCCTTCATTCTTGCATATGACTATGAAGGGAGAAGATAACATGTTTCTCTCAAGGCCTTGCCCATCTATCTTGAGATGTTGGTTCCCTTCTTTGCCTCTTACATATATTTTTTTAGTTCCATTAAGCTTACTGTTTCCAATCTGCGGCATGGGTCTGGTTTTTATTCAACCCATATATTTTCACTACCGGCCTACTAGGCCTGTCGTAACTTCATATACCTTATAATCTAAATTTAGACTAGGACAGGCACAACATTCAGTCCCTGACCAGTCACCACTCTTAAAGGATAAACCCATATTTCACCAATGACACATTTTTCAGTCATCCTGGGAATCGAACCTGGGACCCGTAGCTCAGTAGTAAGACATGCTACCAACTGAGCTAAGGTGTCGCATACTCTTATATTACATTATTTTTAATACCTTTTTTATACAATTCTTAGTCATTAGGCTACTTATTCTTATTTCAAAATAAAAGTGTGTGTTTCATTTATGATTTAGTAAAATAGTAATCATCAAAATTAGGGCTGGGCCGAACTACCCTTTTGCTGTACAGGCCCATACTGATGATTTTTGTTGATTTTTTAGATTACCGATTCAAACCATTTTGTTAGTTTCTTCACAATATTACAAAAGTAATGTGCAAAACAACAAACATACATTTTTGAATATAATAGTTTGAATTAGGAGGAATAGCCAGCACTCTTACTTTGGTGATACTGGAGTAGGAATTGTTTAGATAGAACACTAATAAACATGTATCTAAACAATCTCTACTCCAATATCACCAAAGTAAGTGTGATGGCTATCCTTTCTAATTTAAACCATGATTTAATCTAAAAAAACTGGATGTAATAGAGCTGAGAAAAGTACAGAATGTAAATTCCTTGGAAGCGCATTAGACGAAAGATGGAAGTAGAGAGAATTGTAATTAGAAGAGCACAGCAGAGTAAGTTGTTCTTAGGTGTGAAAGAGACCTGCTCTGGAGAAGAGAAGTGACCTTGAAATGCAAGGAAGTTTTGTACAGAGCATACTTTGTACCCATTGTCACTTATGCAGCAGAAACATGTGTAATGAATGTAAGAGAGACTAGGAAAGTGGAGGCTATGGGAATGAAGTTCGTGAGGAGCATGTTAGCTTTAACGTGGAGAAATAAAATTACGAATGAAGTTATTCGGGAAAGAGTTGGTGTACATTGAGTACATGAGATATTAGAGGAAACAAAACTGATATGGTATAAGCATGTAGTGAGGATGGAAAAAGAGGGCATAGCAAAGAAAATGATGGAAATGAAGTATGTAGGGAAAATACCTTAAGGCGATTGGTCCTTTTCATTTGGCGTGGAAATGCAGAGCCATGGGAACAAACAACAGTTATCTTCAAGAATAGAAGCATGTTGATTAAGTTATACTTTTTATATACACACTTCCTCTATGATTTGAACAATGATCAAATATCAATAAAAGTTACATTTTTCAATAGAAAACTGCTGGCTTCATAACAAAAAATAAGAAAATGTAACAATTAATAAACATCAATACATTAACTAAGAAGGTATGTTGAAAATATTAACATAAAAATTTCACTCGTTCTTGATAAAACTGATATTTCCAAACGTATGATTATTCCGCAAGACCTGCTCGGTAGCTAGTGCCATCTACAGTTTCCATGATCCATCTGTTCTTGTTGGTACGGAAGGATATTTTGGTCGCTTTTGAAACCATTCCAGGCCTTTCATCCTCCTGCTCACCATCCCACAAAATAGGTTTTAGACTTTCACTCAACAGGGCCAAGGGCCTTAAGGAAGACCAAAAAAGAGATGGGAGGAGATGATAACAGAAAGTGTACAATTGAGAGGAGAAGAATGGAAACAATTAAAGGCAGAAGAGTGGTGGAAGCATAGAGGAATATGCAGGCATTTTACTGAACTGACATCTTACTAAGCAAATATTTAAAGTGATAAAAATAAGTATTTATCAATGTATTAGAAGTATATGAAAATAGTGTGGAAACACACTGGACATCCTTGTTATGAATATTATGCATGTGTACATGCATTTGACCAATTGAAAATAGGTACATACCTAGGAGGCGATTGTGAAATATTAAAACTCTTAATTTTTTTTATAAAACCCTAGTCACATAAATAATAATTGGTTTAATAGGCTTTACTTAATATATATATTTAGTATAGATAGTACCTGCATTAGGGTATATTTAAAATATACAAAATAAATATTAATTACTGTCTTGCCTCTTTTATTTTTCTCTTGAATGTATTCTTATTATGTTCCTTACAGGTTTGACCTAATCTTCTTGATGCTAGATCCACAAAATGAATTGTTTGATCAACGCTTGGCTCGCCATCTTGTTTCTTTGTATTACAAGACGAGGGACTCTGAGGAAGATGAACTCATGGTTAGTTTAAGGTCACTTGCTTTAATTTGTTACTATGTGTGGGAGTGTAAGAAATGTAAAGTTAATGACTGCGAGAAATTAATACCTAATAGTAATTTAAACATTTTTTGATTTTGAAAACAAATTATGTAAAATAATTGTGTTATAAAATATACCTACACATTTTTAGAATGTGTGTCATCTTAAAATAATAGTTTTTCTTCTAAAGGATGCAAAGTATGTTAGATTTTGAAACATTTAAAATATCTGAGTCATATTTAATTAAAACATAATTTTTTAATAACCTTAATGCATATTTGTTTTCAATATATATAATTAAGTTTTAAAATAATATATTTATTCAACCCAAGTTCAACTTTGCTTAATACCCAGGAGCTTTATGAAAAGCTTGCTTGAGTTTGACTTGGATGAAAAAACTGATGCTCACAAACCCCTTGTTAAAACCTCTCTCAACATTTGTTAGGAAAAATACTATAGACCTTTTATTTGGAAAATAATATATATATATATGTATATGTATGTATGTATTTATTTTCTAATGCAACCAGGGTTTGTTGGCTAGACATTTCTAGCCTTCAACTGTTAATGGTGGATATATAACCATCTTTTGATGTTGGGGCACTATGTATTCTACTTAGCACCGTGTCTTACTACTCTCGTTCGATTTATGCGCTGGCACGATGTAGGTGTTCTAGATTAGAATGATGAGATGATTATGGTTATGATTATGTGGTGCCAGTAAAAGCCTTAAGCCTAAATATAACTAACCAGATTATTGTGACCATAGGAACACTTCCCCTTTTCAAAAAAAAAAGATCATTGGTACTGCCAGGAATCACACCCATGACCTCAAGATAGCCTATTTAGAAAACTTTCAATTCAAAAACTAAATTTAGATAACATTTTTCACTGCACATATTTTTTCTCCTTTCAAAAATTCTACAAGATTACAAAACTTAAATTTATTGTTCAGGTCTATAACTGCAACCAAATCATAGTTTTTGTCCCTTTTTGTGATTCAATTTAAAATATTTTTAATATCTACCCATACATAATCTTCTAATTTTATCATCAAATTATGTTTTATATTTTTATTGGAATGTTTGGGAATGCTAAGCTTGCACTAAATTTATAAATCTGAAAAATAAATATAAACCTAAATCATAAAATTCTTTTTTAACTATCCTCTGGTTTGTTCTTTCTGAAAATAGTTAATAGTTATTTCCTGCCCAAAAATATCTTGAAGTCAAAATATCATCCCCGCACATGTCTAGTCCTAACCTGATAATTTGAAATGCTATATTCAGACCTACCAGGTGTTTTCATATTTGACGTTTCAACTACATTAGTTGATGAAAAATAATTCTACATAGGTAATTGTAATGCTATCAGCTATTAATGGTTCTCTTTAGGACATGAGTATTCTGCGTGATTATATTGCGTACGCAAGAGAACATATCCACCCAAAGCTGAGTGAGCTAGCATCAAACAGGCTGGTGCAAGCATACGTTGATATGCGCAAAGTGGGGAGTGGTCGAGGTCAGATAACCGCATACCCTCGTCAACTTGAGTCTCTCATCAGACTCTCGGAGGCCCACGCCAAGTTGAGATTCTCACAAACAGTTGAGGTTCTGGATGTAGAAGAGGCTTGGAGGTAATTAGTTATAGTGTTCACATATATTTATAATATAAATATATTCTAAGCTATTGTTAAACTCTCAGCTTAGTTTTTAATATAGTCTGGCTTGGCGGATGTAGTATGTTATATTTTTGCACAAGAAGCCATGATGAGAAAATATGTTGGTAATTTGAGATGTTATCTTAATACACATACACAAACTCGCTGAGTATGGGAAGTGCTAGATTTGTAATACATCTCTCTTATTGAAGGACTTAGATGCTCACTGACTGACTAGGAGGTTTAAGTCAATTTGGAGAAAGTAACACCTTCACAAGGATGATTATGCTAGATTTCTTAAATGTATGTGAGCGTTTAAGAACAGGGCAGGGTGTCCAGGAATCTGAAAAACAGAAACGATATGGAATTTATTTTGTCAGGGAAAAGTCAGTGGATTTGATCAAATTACTGGAATTTTTACATATTCCCTTTTAAAAAAATCACAACTTTTATTTACAATAGTAAAAATAACCTAATAATCTACTTCTTTAATAAATTTTGTATAATCAGGCAATAAATTTTACTTTTGCTGTCATTTTTATATTGTTAGTTTTGGATTTCCTGTGTGTCCCTCAATTTGAGAATGACCCATATAGTGACTGGAAAAGTTGGGAATTAGCTCTTGAAAATCTGAAAAAGTCAGGAAATTTTAAAATACAGTTTGGCTGAACACCCTGTTCAACCATCAAAAAAATTATACATTGAAAGAATGATTGGAAGGGAAAGACCTACACACTTGCCAGAAAACTACTACACAAATATTTAGTTTTAAACCTTAGCAAATTACAGTCATTTTCAAGGCACATTAGATACCTTCTTAATTTGAAGAAAACGGCTAATGAGCCCCAAAAATTACTGTGATGAAATTAAACATTTGAACCCAACAGATTTATTGTGGATGAACCATGCAATCTAAACGTTAGTGGACTCATTTGTTCGGTGCCATTTATACCTTTGTTATTTATGATAGATACCACACTATTAGCATGGTTGACTCACTATAATGGCATCATGCATTTATAGTTAATATTATAAGATTCGTTTATGTGTTATTCTTGACTACATTGATATTATTTTATTTATAATATTTCCACTAGACTACACAGGGAAGCCTTAAAACAATCTGCAACAGACCCTTTGTCTGGCAAGATAGATGTCTGCATATTAACGACAGGTCTGAGCAGTGCAACGAGGAAACGTCGTCTTGAACTTGCCCAAGCACTGAAAAAATTGATTACCTCTAAAGGCCAAGTGAAGACACTAAACTACCAGAAGATATTCTCCGAGCTTAAGGAAGGATCTCAAGTGGTTAGTCAAGTTAGACAATTGAATAGTACTACTGAATCCAAATCTCAGAAAAGCGTTGCATAATTTTACTTTTAGTAAGAAGATTGGAAGAAGGTACAGGAAAGGTGGATTGAAAAATATAAATGGAACACACACACACACAATATGGCTTTTACAGTAAAAATAACACAATTCACACTTTACATTACTATCATTATACAAAGAGGTAATAGCTGCCTCTTGAAGAAAATATATCACTACCGCCCAATCCCCCGACCTAGGTTTCATTCTTTTGGAACTCATCAAACAAATGTTAATTGTGCAATACATATTTTAGGCCAAAGCATTGTTTGATGCATGCATTCAAAATTACCTTTTCCGAGGAAAGTTTTGTTTAAGTCTTGGTTTGTTGGGTGAATTATTCTTTACTTTCACTGTAAAATCAGAAAAGAAATGAGTGGTTATGTGTTCACAATAAAGTGTGATCATACTTTTTTTTTAATAGATAATTTAAGGATAGCTTACTGATGCGTGATGACTGATTTTTTAAAAAAATCTGAAAATGTTTACTTACAATCAATTTACTTAAAAGTGAGTATCTGGGGAGTTTTTACTAGTGTTAAATAAGATTATGTTTGATTTTTAAGCGTACATTACTGATTTTTGAAAATTTTTTGTTCCAAACTTTTATATATTACTACTGTAAATGAGAAAGTATTTATATGTGCACAACACTTTTTTTTGCATGGGATTTTTGTCAAAACAAGTAGAAAAAACTATCTTAATTTCGCTAATATAGCATATTTTATCCATCGCATTGAAATGATCCTGTTATATTAGCCTTGCTTTCTAGATTATTTACATTTAGGTTGTGTAGATTTTATTAGTCGGTGACTGTACTGTCGTTAATTTACTTCAGCACACGTGCAGCTAGCAACAGGTCATGAATATTCAGTTTGCTTGTCTCCAGCCCTCTCAATAATTCGAGGACCAACTTAGCAGTGTAGGTGTGACAGAAAGAGCAACATATTTTACTTGTAAATTTGAGTGTTTTTCTTTTATTTTCTAAAATTAATTTGGCTTGCTCGCAAGAGCTCAACATATCTTGATGACAAATTTAAATTAAAGTTAGATAATTGGTGTTGTTTTTTCTAGAGATGGGTCGAATCCACTATTTCTCGAATCCGAATCTACATTTTATTCTCGAATCCGAATCCTAGCAAATAGTTTTAAATTTTAATTATTTACAAATAGACCTACATTACACAATATAGGTCTAAACTGTGAATTGAGATTTATTTCAATTGTGCTTTCAATTTTAATCAACCCCAACCACCCCTCGCAAAATACAGGTTAAAATCCAGCCAAATTAAACAATCTAGACTCTTATTAATGTTTAAAAATCAAATAAATTAAAATTTGAGTGTCTTTTAGTTATTTTTAAAAGTGTTGTTAGAATAAGTTAAGTTTATAAAAATAACATGTGAAATAAACAGATTAGGCCTAGTTATCCTTTGATCAACTTTAATCATCATTAAAGGATATTTTATTGTATTAAGATAGCAAAAATAAAAATACAAACGGATATTTTTAATAAAGATTAAAACATGTTTAACAACTAAACATACTTTGGAAATAGTTAACTCAATAATACCTAAGTTGTTTTATTATCTTCTTATACATCCATTATCTATTTTCGCGTAGAAAACAAATATATTCGATTCTTGCGATGTATCGATTTCTGAGAATACATTCTATTTAAAGCACGAACATATTTTCGACTACAATATGTTCATTCCCATGTTATAAGGCAGGACTACGTTTGAATATTTCTACAATTACTTCAATAATATTTAAAAAAATATTAAACTCTAAATTAAAATCAATTTAAAAACAAATAATGGATTAGCAAGTCGTTATTTGATCCTTAAAACTCGAGAGCGCTTACTAGGTGATCAGGTTACCTGAATCGATTTTAAACAAACAATCGATATACGATACGATACGTAGGCTGGTAGAGATAAATAAACAATTTTATCGCTGTCTGACTGTTGACAGTATTTATTTTTCATGAAACCCAACAAAATGTCTAACTTAAGGATCGTATGCAATAAATAGGGGTTCTTTGCGTAGTTGTAGATAATTAAAACCAGTTGGCTAGTAAGAAGTAACAGTATCTTTATTTTAATCATCACTCGGGCGAGTAAACATAATATGTCATGGCGGCTGACTTTGTATCATGCGTAATGTGTTCTTATTTCTATTTTTTAAAAAGCCATAATTTGTTTTATTTATTTCGAGTTTATTTGTAATTCTAGTTTTAATTTTCAGTTTTTGAAGAGTTTTAATGTGTCCAATAAATATTTACAAGATTGTTCGTGGTGTGAAAGTTTTAGAAGTGGGCATGTGCCGAAACGGTCGAGTCCAAGTTTCCTATACAGGAGGGAGGGTAGGGTACTAGGCATGTAAGATTTTCCACACCCAATGATTATTTTTATTTTTTAAAGAATATTTTATTAATGATTATCTCTTTTCTCCGACAAAATAAATATTACGGATTAAGTAGTGTTTTTCAAGTAGGCCTAACTAAGTAATTTTTGAATTCAAGATATTATGCTTTGTTTATAAGGTGAAAGATTCGATCATCGAATCCAGTAAAACACCGAATCCTCGAATCTCGAATACTTGCCAGGATTCGGTGGATTCGAAGATTCGAATGGCCCATCTCTAGTTTTTTCTCTTGTACAGAGTTGTTGACTGTGAATTCTGAGTTAGAAGTATGAAGAAACGCGTGTGCCATTATGGCAATTTTTTTATTATATATAATGTGAATACCTATTCAAACTGAAGTGAAAACAATTTGTAAACAAATACTTTTTTGGTTATTAAATAAAACACGAGTTCTGATAATATCTAGATAAAATATTATGAAAATAACTTAATAAAATGTGCTTAAAATACAAAATGTTTGAATTAACAATCTCACATCACTGCCTAGAAAATAGTATCGCAGCAACATTTACAACATAGAATTAAACTTAAACAACAATTTCAAAATTATTATCCTTGCAGCTAGAAACTTGAGATCTAATAGAGCTCTAGTTGATGGCAACATTTACAAAATATTTGTTGGCTTAACAATGTGAATGAAAAGATTATTTTAAAGTTTGCTAAGAACTTTTTGAAGTTTTGATGTCATTTTTGATGTTAACTGTTGTAAACTAAAATATCATTCAGAAAACTTCTATATTAGAAAATAAATTTTAGTTTCATTTCTAAATCTGTTAATGTGTAACTCTAAAATCACAGTTTGTTAGTGAAAAATGTTGTTTGCACTTTGGCTGAATGCCTGCCTAAGATCAACCTTCCACAATAATTGTATCTTGGGTTATTTTCTGTTCCATTAAATTAATAAGTTTTCCCCCCCTTCATTACAGATGGTGACTCGTGAGATGTTTGAAGATGCATTGAAGGACTTGCAAGATGATGGTTTCATCATTGTCATGGGGAAGAACACTATTCGTGTCTGCTAGAACAAGTTTAATCAAAATACATGTTTTGATAAATTAATAAATCTTAATATCCCTCTCAAATAATTCAACAAATCACATACTGTACAGATTTTTTACATTCCTTTTACCACCAAATACCGTCCAGGACTGCAAAGAATCACCACTTTCTTTAACAGGGTGTCCAGCGACCTGAAAAACGGAATTAAATAAAATATTTCTCTCAGTTAATACACACGGCATATCTCTTTTACTAAAGCTGATAGTGTCAAGCAGACATATCAAGTTACAAGGTAAACATGTTATTTTAGTTTAGTTTTTTCACCACTTCAGCCAAAGTTGAGTCATGGTTATGCGCATGCGTGAGAATTTGACTACACGAGTATTATAGATAGAAGGAACTAAGAATGACAGTCTCACAACTATTTTAAACCATTGTGGGATTGGGCGATCTTTTAACGGCTCTATATAATCTCACTGAAATATATTTTGAACTACCCAATCGTGTATATCCTTTAACCCCTTCATTGAGTGACACATCTTTAGAATGTGTATCTAGAAATAAAAATAACATTAAGCTATGATCTTAGTAAAATGATGTTTTTTTTATTATTTTTCATTTAGTACCACATCTTACTACCCATTTGGGTTATACGCTTAAGTACTAATTACACTAATGGATTAGGAATTGAGAAGGTTAAGTTCAGATTAAATGAACCCACATTTGTGTGAAGGAAAGTGGAAACACGTTTAGGAAACCCCAGTTTACCCAACAGAGATCTTAACCTCAATCTCCCTGTCGTCAGCAGTCTGGCTTAACACAGAACTAGCGCGTTAACCAACAACATCACTGAGGCAGGTCATAAAAAATAAAATTGTTAGAAATATACTATTAATATATAAGTATAGCAATCTGGAAAACCTGTAAGTTAGGAAATTTAAAAATATAGTTTGGCTGGACACCATGCTTAAGAATGGCTACAGCTTTATAATTTCTTTCACTCAGACACAAAACCTTCTCCTCTCTCCTCCTAGAATCTCTTTCATGCGACACCCTAACCTTCACACCCTTCTAGTACACCCAAAATTGCCCAATCTTAACAAAACTTTCACCTTATTCAACACAGCAAAAGGTTCACATCTGTGTATGAAACAGCGCTGCGACACCGGCAAGATCTACCCACCCAGCAAGACCTTTAATAGTAATAACATGAAAAAGCAATACCCCATCCAAGGCCATTATGACTGCAACATATCCAACTTAATCTACTAACTTCAATGTGATTGTGAGTACATTGGACAACAGGACCTCTTAGAATACACACTGTTTCGATACCAACCACACAAATTTAGATAAACCAGTTCCTTCCCATGCTAACATCCATAGTAGATTTTGACTCCTGCGATATCACCAGATTACTCATAGCATTGCCACTTTTAACAACTCTCAGCTCAAGCATTGGAAACTTTCACATTGATGGGTAGCCAAATCCAGACTACCTCTAGGTTTAAATCTGTGATAGAGGAGGGGGGGGGGGGGGCC
>CABFOV010000162.1:54516-104154 GCA_902141375.1 Timema poppense | reverse complement strand
AAAAAAGTAAATAAATTGTAGCTTTAATCATGTTCTATACCAAAAATCAGATCCCAGAAAAGGGAGCTTTTGAATTCTTATTATAGCATTTATTTGACAATATCAAAATATTGTTGACAGGGTAGTGATGATCTATGTAATAACTTTAAGCTTACTATATAAAAATATAATAAATCGTTTGTTACATAAATATTTTACAAACTATACACTTTGATACAAAAATAAAAATCTGAATTTTATAGATAATAAATCTTTATTAACTTACTACATAAATTATCTAGCTCAAGATAGGAATAGGGTGTAATGGGGTGGATTGGATAGAACTAGCTCAAGATAGGGATATGGTGTAATGAGGGGGACTGGATAGAAATAGCTCAAGATAGGGGTAGGGTGTAATGAGGGGGACTGCATAGACTGGCTCAAGTTGGGGATAGTAATTATGGCAATGAACTTTCGAGTTCCTAATGCCACAGATTAATTATGTATAGTTTTAATTGGTAAACTGTGAAAAACATCCCTATATTTGATTTATTAGTTAATGAATCAAATCTTCATTTAAGGCAGTGTAGGAAATAGACTGCAAGGGAGACCAAGTAAGAGATCGGAGTAGTAGGTTACAAAGTATACAAGTGAGAGGAGAAGAAGGGGGGGAAGGATAAAGATAGAGGAAGGCATTTTACTAAACTGACCTGGCCACAGGCTGGAAATAGTCAATAATAATACTTAGCACTGTGTATTACTACCCGGAAATAGTTGATTGATAACTTAGGGCTAATTGATTCTAAATTATATTTTCTAATGCCATAATTATACACTATTCTATCATTTTTATCATGTACTAATTACAGGATCAAAATGGACAAGTTTGAACTTTCTGTGATCAGTAAAGCTGCAGCAATTAGTGCAATAGTCACAGATGTTACCCTTGGACCAAACAGTCCAGAGTTTGATATGAATGAGTCTGGTGTTGTAAAGTCTGGGATGTTATTGTTAAATAACTCTATTCCGGATAACAGCCCAACATCTAAATGGAATAGCTTGGACATAAGCCACACATCTTTGGGCAGCAACTCAAGTGGAGAATTTGACAGCCAGTTCAGTAATATGTGTTTGAGTAAGCTTTTCTGTGAAATACAAGAAATTCGACAGCAGCGTGTAAAGGTTAGAGTTTGTAGAAATCATCTTATTTTTAAGTGAATACAATACCTCACTTTATTTTAAGTTAGTCAAAGATAACATTAGCCCTGTATGTTTTGACAAGTTTGGTAGTTGTCAAGATAAACATTGCCTAGCTTTTCCAAACAATTTTTTTTAAACAGAGATGTTGAACTATTAAGCATAATTACATTGAAGTGCATGGGAGGGTTTTATTGAAAACCATTGGGGGATGGATAACTAACACCTTTCTCTCTAATTTTGGACCACGCTTTGGTTAAAAAGGAGATATGCCCTATATACAAAATAGTCACAGTTGTATTGATTATTTTATTACAAATCTTTGAAATTGTAATGATGTGGACATTGACCATGAGTTATGTAAAGACTTAACAATATGGGCTACTGATATTTGGATGGTTAATTAGTTATTTTGTATTTGTATCAATTAGCTATTTACATACATACATACATACATACACCCACATACCTAATCACACCGTTCCCTTATGGGGTAGGCAAAAAACTGTGAATATAGCTTAAAAAACAACTTAGTACTTAGGGCCAGTTTCATAGTCAAGTTTAGTACGCCTCAAGTGTGGCGCTACACTAAGTTCATGATGACACCTACCTAAACAAGAACGGAATGGGCCGTTCTTGCATAGGAAACTGGCCCATTCCATTCTTGTTTAGGTAGGTGTCGTCATGTACTTAGTGTAGCGCCGCACTTGAGGCGTGCTAAATTTGACTATGAAATTGGCCCTTAATCCATTCTCACTAACTTTCTCTACACTTCCTTATCCTTGCATACTCCCTTCGCTTCAACAATATCCATACTCCGAGTCATACATGCTCTTTTATTCTTAAAACTCTTAATGTTTCTCTTTTTCACATATTCATCTACAACATTTAGTCACACCTTACATGGCCTACTTCTTCCTTTTGATCCATACACAAGTTACCTTCATATATTTGTTTCATCACTTGATCCACACTCATCCTCTCAATATGCTCAAACCAATGTAAGACACTTCTTTCACATTGACCTATTGGATTCCTTTTCAAGCCACACTCCTTCAGCACCCATTCATTATTGACTCTGTCCATATGAGTTTTTCTAAACACATTTCTTATACATCTTATTTCAAACGCATTCACCATGCTCTTGCGTTTTTTATGACAAGCCCACACCACATCTGTAAAACAACATTGACGTTAACACACTTTTATATACTGCCATCTCTGCCTCTTTTGATACCACCTCATTCTTTGCAATAGTCCACATACATATATAGTATGATTTTGGTAGAAAGAACAGTAGAATTTAGTGACTAAAGTTACTTAAATTCTTTCATTATATTCATATGTCAAGTCATGCTATCTGCAGCCATCACTTTTAGTAGATATTATCAATACTTGTAAAATAACACAATAAATATAAAAAAATTTTGCATTGTAGGCCGCAAAGAAATATGTTTGAATTATCTTTACTGTTCTTCCAACGAAAATCAGGGTTTAACTAATCTCCGAGATACATTCACCCGACTGTCAATTTCACCGTCTTTCCATTTTTCAGGACATTCTACCCAGATCCACAAAATTATTCACTCTTTCTAACAGTTTTTAATTCATACTAAGTTGACAATCATTTCCTGATCCGTCCTTATCAAAAACCAATAAATTAGTTTTGGAGACATCTATATGAATATCTATTCTGTCTGTTGTCACACTCAAAGGATGTAATGCATTATGCATCACTTTGCTTCTCAGCCAATAATACGACTTCATCTGCATATAACAGCACACTCACATTCACTTTGTTCAATTGTACACCATTCGCATCCTCATAAGCATCCCTCATACACTTATCCATGAAAACATTAAACAACCATGGAGACATAACAACCTTGTCTAACACTCTGTTCAATGTCAAACCATTCACCCAAAGCTCCATCCACCCTAACACACGCTTTACTTCCATCGTACACAGCCTTAATTGCATTTACTAATCATACATCCATGCCATACTCTCTAAGAGCATTCCATAACATACTCCTATTCACCCAATCATACACTTTCTCCAGATTAACAAGTGCATAATAAACTTTATTTCCTACTGACATACATTTCTCAATCACTTGTTGCATTGCAAATACCTGGTCCATACAACCTTTACCTGGTATGAAACCACACTGAACACCTCCAATTTTGCCCGCAGTTCTTTCATACACTTTCTCAATTAAAATTCTCTAAAAAATTTTGCCTGGAATACTCAACAAACTAATTTCCCTATAATTCTTACATTCACTCTTACTGCCTTTGCCTTTATACAAAGGAACATCTGACATCATTCTTCTATTTATTTAATGAATTCAGTTTATTATACTTTTGCATTTATTTAAATGGTTTACTAAGTCTATTTAGTGGTCTTTAATGGGTTTCATTTACTTACTAATTTACTTACTAATTTACTTAATTAATTAATTAATTATTACTTTTATTATTTAATTCAATGACTTGTTAAGTTGTACTTAATTCTGTATGTGTTTTTTTGTTTCTGCGATAATCAGAACCTTTAATATTTTGCATGTGCTTTCACTAATATTTGAGTGAAAGTGCATCCCAATATCTTAAAAACTCACAGTTCATACAGTAATTTATGAATGGCCTGTGACCCCCCCACTGGTCATAGTACAATATTCTGGGCTGACTCCACATGTCCAGAAATCCTCACTATTTGTTCCTAATATTTTTAACTTATTCTGTGTAGCCAGGAATTATTAATATAGGCTATCGGTGCTAAAACACAAATGTTGAATATTGTCAATAAACTAATGCTGTAAACCTTTGAGCAGATATTTAAATATAATAGCTCTACAATAACATTTATTGTGATGATAGATTGTAGGTTCCTCACTTCTTAAAGTGACTTTGGTTGACATCCTGGCTAAAGATGTCAAAGGGCAGAGACAAGATTTTGGAATTTTATTAGAAAGACCCAGGGTATGGTGTTGATATAATGTTTATGCAAGAAAAAATATTAGTAAAAATTATATTTTGACTACACGCCATTTATTCTTTTGCTAGCTATCTTTGATTAACAAATATATACAGTTTTTGAGTTAATTTAACTATATTTTGATAATTTTTATTTAAATATTTTCTTATAAATGGGTCAAATTCAAATTAGACTATGTCTCCCCAAACCTTCTATTAGTTCTTTGGAAAATTAAATACTATAATTTGTATTAACAATCATCCTGATAGTACAACCTATATTGTAAGTGTGCATAAAAGTCTGAAAACTATAAAATAAATATAAAGTTCTGTTGTATCTTTAGGAAGCTGTTAAAGAACGTGTAAAGAAAATTCTTCGCGAAGAGCAAAGTCAACGGGAAATTCTAGATTATAAACAGGAACTTCTGAGACGGCAGTTTGAAGCTAAGAAAACACAGGATGAGAAGCTGTTCTTACAACAGATCGAGGAGGATGCGATGAGGGCTAAAGAGAGCCAGGCTCGGCTGGAACAACACCATAAACAATTGGCTCAGGTACAACTGTTGCGTTAATTAACATAAACTACTTAAGATACCATTACTGCTTAAGGAACCATGGAAGGAAACTCAAATTAATTTCAATATGTTTGCAGTTGGTACATGTACAGCGCATTTTTTGGTCAAAATAAAATAATGCTTCAGTCTAAACATTTAGTTTATTTTTCTACACATGGTAATCTTAAAAGTTCTCGAATGAGCATCTTGGAATTTAACCAAGTATTTATATATACATTTAACCATCGAGTGGTCGCGTCTCCTGGAAATAAATTGGTGGTTGCACATTATACTTAGAATATTTGTTTTTTAAATTGATTTTACTCTTTTGCTTTCTTTTATGATTTTTTCTTGTTGTATTACACCTTTATCTTCTTTAGTTTTACAGCTCTAAGGACTGATCCTGTGGATAACCATTATTCCCATGGCCTCCACTTTCTTAGTCTCTCTTATATTCATTGTCCATGTTTCAGCTACAAATAGGACAGTGGGTACAAAGTATGCCCTGTACAACACTTCTTTACACTTCTCTTCTCTATAGCAGGTCTCTTACACACAGTGACGGCTTGTAGCTAAAATTAGTAGGGGTGCTGCTCCAGAAAATTTTTAGCATTTGTTTTAAAATTGTGTTAAAGGTAACAAACATGTATAAGATGTAAGTTTATTCAGGAACTTGATAAAATCTTAAAAAAACAAACAAAAAAACTTTACTTACTTTAACTTAAATTGTTACAGTTCAAGTTTGATCTATTCATTTAAAAATGAAATCCATTCTTCTTGTTTTAATTTGTGCAAAAAGTTCAATAATTTTATCCTTGATCTCTAGATGACAATTGAGAAAAATTTTCTCCATTGAAAGTACTGCAAGTGCATTTAGTCTTTCCGAATTCATAGTGCTTCTTAAAAAGTTTTTATTCTTTTCAATGTTGAAAAGCAGCGCTCTGCCTCTGATGTAGTCATGGGAATTGTCAAGAGGATTTTTATCAGTTTCATAATTTCACTAAAAACATGATCCAAGATACATTTCAGCAGCTCAATTAATTTGCAATATTCATGAATATCAGTCGTACAATAGAATACTTTTATTTCACTTTCAAGATTTTCTTTGTCAATCATGGGATAAGCTTCAGTGGTCAATACTATCTCTTTTTTGGGATGTTCATTATTAAATCTAGTGAAGCAATTCTTGTTGAACAATTTAGCAGCTACTAAGTGTTTAGTGGAAGAATATCTGTCCATTATATCAACACATATATAGTCACACATTCCTTAGTTACAGTCACAGAACTGATTTCTTGGGGATCCAAGGCCATGGTTAAAGTTTTCTGTAAAAGGGGTGACCTGGCGGTCTAGGGGTAAGGTGCCGGACTTCTATGCTGGCGGCCGGGGTTCGATCCTCGGTCCCGGCATAAATTTATCTGATTACCAAACCCTTCCTTCACCTCTGACAAGACATCTTGTGAATGTGAGGAATGCCAGGCCTCCACCGTGGTTCGGATTCCACGTTAAACTGTAGGTCCTTCATTTCATCTCACAATCACCCTACCATTACACATTAGCGTAAGTGCGTATAACCCGAACGGGTAGTAAGACGCGGTGCTAATAATAATTTTCTGTTAAATAAAAGAACCGAAAAAAAAATCAAATAGAATAGCTGTAAGCAGAATAATAATCTAACTCTACACTCTTCTACACTTTATCACATTCAAGAATATGGTACACGTTTTTTAAGCACAGCACACGCTGAGTAACAAAACACTTCCTTCCACCATCACGCCAGAGCCAGCACTGCGAGAGCAACAGTGCTTTCTCTACCTGGCAGTCCCTCCTTCCTTCCCACCCCCATCCTATGTGCATATGTGCACAAGTCAAACACCATGTCGCTGGCACTGTGAAGCACACAGTTCCATACAAAGATTTTTGTATCTTTTTAATAAACTAGGGGATGGCTACTGAAGTACTGTCATTAAGCTTAAGGAATATATATTGTACTACAAAAATAAATAAATAATTAAAGAAAAAAGGACTCATTATATTAAATGTTATTGATAATATCAAGTGGAAATAGGGAGTGCTGCAGTTCTGTAGTGCCTCTACACGAGCCACCACTGCTTACACACCTAAAGAACACTTCCTCCTGCTGCCCTCTTTATATTAGATCCTCTCTAGTCCCAGCCTTTGCCTCAATCACGCTTCCAAGATATAGAATAGAAGTGGGAAGAGGACACTTCCCTGCTTCACTCCATCCTTGTTTTATAACCACTCTATTTAGTAATGTTATTTTAACTCTTAATTGATTTCAGAGAGTAAGTGAAAGAAACAGGAGAATAAAAGAAGATGAACAAAGAAAAAGAGAAGCTGAAGAAGATGAAAGGATAAAAATAAAAGAAAAGAAAGAGCGATTGGATAAAATTCATCATCATCAATTAGAGTTTAGAACAATGTATCAAAAAATTCTTGATTCCACAAAGTGAGTTTTTTTGGTGGGTTTTTTTCCATGAAAGCAGCTTTTAAATTTTAACAAATATTGCAATCAATAAAGTGAGCTTGCTTGCAATAATTATTTGTACAGAGCTAAGATCAATTATTTATAGTGACACTGATATTTCACGATATGTGTTTCTGCGAACCTTTACTTAGGACATTAAAATATCTATCAAAAAATATTTAAAGTTCACTCTTGCATTTTTGAATGTATAATACACACGTTTAGTAAAACTGAACTAGTTATTTTCACTAAATTGATTACTTGACCTTTTAAATGGTAATTATGATCAATTTTGGTTGATTTTAAATGTGAATTGACAATAGCATTTCAGTAACCAAAAAAATGTTCCCTTGGCTTAGGAAATGTATCTCCCATAACCGAAGAACATTGGTAAAAGATGTATTTGAACCAACTCTAATAACAGCCATGATATGATCAAAGGCAAGTATTTAAAGATATAGAAGAAAAATTAATTTGATTTAAGTAGATTAGATGTTTTTCTTAAATACAACATTTTATTTAACAAAATCCAATAATTTATCGTAATTTAGCACAAATCCAGATCTTTAGTTATTCTATGAAACTCTTATAACTCAATTAACATCACTTTTCGAAAAGTGCTCGTGTGAAAAGATACGTCAAGAAATAGGGGGGTGCAAAATTCACTCTCTCAAGTCACCACAAGTAAAATAAAATATATGAAATATTCCTGAATCAAAATCAAAGTTTACTCGCTTTGGTGGCCTCGTGGTCTGATGCACAAATCTCGTGTTGGACTAGACTGTCGAAGACGGGCAGATCGAAGTTTGATCCCGGTCGGGTACTCTGAGAGTGGTTTTTCTTAAATGGTTTTACACTCTACCTCCATGCAACTGTGTGTGCACGTCCTCTAAATTAAGCCCTCCTAATCCCTAACCAATTAGTGTAATTAGTACAAATGTGCATACATAACCTGAACAGGTAGTAAGACGTGATGCCAAAAAAATCAAAGTTTGAATATTTTGCAAAAATTGTTTTATTTTGAAATGAACAAATATTTATATAACTTAAGTGTAGACATCACACACACACACACACATATATAATTTATTGTAAAAATGCACAGATTTTGTCAAATTTTATTAAATAAATTAGCAACTCAACATGTTATTTAATTACTACAAATATTAATGTATGCAAAATTAAATAAAAATGGAACATTTATTATTATTATTCATCATGTCTTACTATCCGTTCAGGTTATACACACTTACGCTAAAGTGTAATGGTAGGGTGATTGTGAGATAAAATGGAGGACTTACAGTTTAATGTGGAATCCGGACCACGGTGGAGGCCTGGCATTCCACACATTTTCAAGTGTGATTAATATACATCTTGTCAGAGGTGAAAGAAGGGTTTGAGAATCAGATAAATCTGTGCCGGGACCGAGAATTGAACCCCGGACGCCCAGCGCAGAAGTTTGACACCTTACACCTAGATCGCCAGCTCACTCTGAACATATATTGTGTGTATTTTAAATGTCAATATTTTTATTGGCAAATCTTCATAATTAAAAAAGCCAAGTCAAAGTTGAAGAATATTTAAAAGCTAAGTTTTTGATGCTTTACACAACCCTAGCGAGAAATTTTTTAGGCTTTAGTGCACTCTAATGGTAGCATTTGTGTCAATGTATCATTAAACATTCATCATTATCATCAACTGTTTTCAGCCTGTGGCCAGGTCAGTTTAGTAAAATGGATCCATTGTCCTCTGTCCTTCCATCACTATTTATCCTTAATTTGGTTATATTCTTCTCCTTTCACTGGCACACTTTGTTATCTGATCTTCTTGTGTCTATATTGGCCTCCTTAGTATCTTTCCTAAATACTTAATTTCCATAATTTTCTTTGTCATCCTATCTTTTTCCATCATTACATGCTCATACCATCTCAGTCTTGCTCCACTATTTCATGTACTCCTTGTAACCCACTCCTTACCGAATAACTTTATTTCTAATCCTGTTTCTCCTTGTGACAGCTAGCATACTCCTCACAAACTTCATACCCATTACTTCCACTTTCTTGGTTTCTCTTACATTCAATTTCATGTGTCTGCTGCGTGTGTGACAATGCCCTGTACAACACTTCCTTACACTTCAAAGGCACTTCTCTTCTCCATATCAGGTATCTTGCACAACTATAGAACAACTCCCTCTGCTGACGTAGTATTTTTATTAGATCCTCTCTACTTCCACCTTTCGCCTCATTCACGCTTACAATATATTTTAGATTATGTACTTTTCTTGGTTCTACTCCATCCAACCTTATAGCTTTATTAGGCTTTATCCTCTTCCTTGTCATTATCATCACTACACACTTTGCCGTGCTAAATTTCATTCCACTCTCTTTTACTTCCTCATTCCATTCCTATAGCTGTTCCTGTACTTCCTACTCCCCCCATTTTATCAAGTGATCAGCAAACATCATGGCTTTCATCCTTTACATATCGAGTTTTCCTGTCACTTGGTTGCTGACCATTTCTATTGCCATTACAAATAGTAGTGGTGAGTATCCTGCTTCACTCTTTTTTTTTTTCATCCAATACTATTTCCAGCCTGTGGCCTGGGTCTGTTTTTTATTCAAGACATATATTTTCCCCTACCGGCTTGCTAGGTCTGTCTTAGCTTCATATGGCTTATGATCTATCTTAAGTCTAGGGGAAACACAACATCCAGTCCCCACCCATTAATTCATCACCGTGAAAGAGTAAACCCACATTTTGCTGATGGATTTGGCCATGCCAGGAATCAAACTCAGGACCCTTAGCTCAGTAGAGACACACTACTATTATCGTTGAGATATTTCTGCCGGCTTGTAAAGCTAAAAGTCTTTATACTAACACTCATAAAATATTCATACAAGTACATTTTTTATGTTTTGTTTTTACAGATTATGTAAGGACAGGCAAGCTCTATTACCATCGATGAATATTTATTCCCCAAAATTAAAAAGTCTTTATGAAGCCATTGAGCAACTAGTTAACCAATGTAAGGTGAGTGATAACCACACAACTTAAAGCTATTATCTATTTTTTTAGCTATGTGATTTTTATGATTGTTTATTAGTTGCTAAGTTAGGGAAGATAAGAGAAACTGCACCAGAATTTCCTTAAGAGATAGGGTAAAACACTACCAAAACAATCTCAGGATAGAACATCAGTCTCCTAAATCAGTTAGCAAGACTATTCATGGCCAAACTTTCCTGCTTTAATCTTTGTTTTTATTAACATAATGCTTTAGTGCATGTAGGCGGGCTATTTTCTTAAACTAACTGGTACAAGAAAATATAAATAATATTGAGATCAGGTTAAATTTCAAGTCATTCACGAGCTAAGTTTACCTGGATGACAGCTTGAAATGTTACTAGAAGTAATCCCCAATTTATCACTACGCCAACAGCTGACATCTATCACTTTGGATGTCTGTAATGAAAACAGATGGTAATATATTAATGTGATAGTTAACCACAGTAATTTAGGCCAATATTATTTATATATTTATTTGAGGTTGGACACAAAGTTTATTTATAGTTTTATTCCATTTAAAAAAATATTCACACCACTTACACAAAAACTTCTAACGAACACAGCTTCAAAATGGCGACCGACGAATTTAAACCATATGGTTGAACATAACGATAAACAAGTTTTTTACAATGATGCAGACACGCAGTTGATTGAAAATATTTTATTCAGTTAAATATTTCAAAATACAATAAAATAATCATAAAATCATTTATTGTATGTAAAAAAATGACAAGAATTTTCTTTTTTCCAAGTAAATACGATGCCTGTATTAAAAGGTATTGATGTGCGCACTATATTAAACATAGAACGAAAAATAAGTTCTTTTAATTATGTTTAAAATATTGTTTCAAGTTGGATTAAAAAAAATTATTTGAAAAAATGAAATAGTATGAGAAAACTTAAGTTTATGTTATTTTAAATGTAATATATAACAGGTAATTAAAGATCTTTACATTTATAACAAAACTGGTCTTTTACAAGTGTTGGCAACCCAAAACCTAAACATATGATTTTCGAACTGTCATCCAGGTAAAAACCTATCGTGAACGGAATATACATAGGAAATTCATCTTGTCTGAGACAAGTTTATCAATACATTTTATTTTTCGCTAATTTTTTTATTATTCTTTTTCAAAATTATAAACCATTTATACCTAAATATATTTTTACAGTTTTAGTGAAACTTGAAGGGAAAACTGCATTGAAAATTTTGTTTTAATCACAGCACAAATTTTAACATATTATAATTTAATGTGTGTGTTGTCTTTTTAATGTAGTATATACACCTGGTTTTTTTTAAGCAGGTGTATCAATCCTTTAATACCAATGATCCAGTTGAGCACTCCTATTGAGTGTCTCAAATGGGCTTTTCCTGATAAGGAAATTTTAAATTTGTATACAAAGCTAGTATTTGTATTATTAATTCTTATCTTGTGTTTCCACCTGCTTATTCCGACAGGTGAATTATTCATTAGGACTCTCCTCTATGGGGATTTTATTATGTATATTATATCGTTAAAGGCCTTAATGACTTCATTGTGTCGATGGGTCTCAATGGACGTGCGGAAGTCGTCAGCTTATAAACATGTGATTATCTAAGATCAATAATAATAATAGCACAAAGATCAAAATATAGCCATATCTAGGGAAACATATATAAGCACTTAATAACATCAGTGGGGTAAGGATAAGGAAGGTAGATTTTAGGGAAAATATACCCACATTTGTGTGTAGGGTTGGTGAGAAACCTTTTGGGATTAAACCACCTTTGGTATACCCAACTAGGCTATGAATATCGACCTTCTCGTCACTAGAAAACCAGACTAAATGAACCGGACATTTAATCTGCTTTAACACAGATATAGGTGTACCACACTTTTATACTAAGTGTAGTTACACTAGTGAAACAAATTATCGATTTAGTGTTAGTTTAGATGAAAGAAACACTTATAAAGCCATAAATAAACTCTTTGGTGTGTGTAGATAAATAAAACAACCCTTTCAAATAAATTATCTACTCTAATACAGTAGAACCTTTTTAATCCAAAGTCCAAGGGATATCTAAAAAGAATTGAAATAGCTACACAAAATTTGAATAAACTGTTTTTATGAGTATTTAGGCGACTAATACACAATTAATCAATAACCTCAAAATATGCTTCATATAAACACACAATTTTATATATGCTATATAAAACACACATACACAATATATAGTATATACGTGAAAAATCATGAAAACTTAAACCCAAAATATAAAAACTTAAATTAACAAACTAACCTTGTAGACATAAATGAGTTTGCACTAAAATGATGTTGGAAATAATTGGTGATCCTGGTTTGTTGTAGTTTGCTTATCTTTACACAATAGACAACATTTTAAAATTCACTGATTATATTATTATTATTAATATTATTATAGCATCTTACTACCTGTTTAGGTTATACGCACTTACACTAATGTGTAGTGGTAGGGTGATTATGAAATGGAGGACCTACAGTTTAACGTGGGATCTGAACCACGGTAGAGGCCTGGTATTCCACACACTCACAAGCTGTGATTAATGCACATCTGGCCAGAGGGGAAGGAAGGGTTTGGCAATCAGATAAATCTGTGTCAAGACCGAGGATTGAACCTCGGACCTCCATCACAGAAGTCTGACACCTTACCCCTAGACCGCCAGGTCACCGACTAATTACATTAAAAATGTTGTCCTCTGCATCTAGTTGGGATTCAGTGAATCTTCTCAGGTCCATGCTGTGTGTCACGTGGTTACATTGTCACACAGAAGCAATGAAAGTCGAGCCAACATTCCTTATTCCAGGAAATCCACTAGCCGCCAGTGCAGAATTCCCCGCTTTCTTTTTTACTATATGTCATTAACTTCATTTAATATCTTTGACATATATGTGTGATTAAATAAAACTCATTAAGCTAGTGCAGAAATTAGTACACACTCGAATAAATGATCAATTTATAGACTTTTGACTTATCCAAATATTTCCTTCTAAAATTCAAACTAAATGCTATTTTTTTTTATCATTAATTTAAATAGTAATTTCATGGGGAAATAGTAGCATCATGGTAAATTCAAAATATTCCATTTTTCAAATTATCTAATGTCGAGTAGGCCAGATCTTACAGTATAGCTAAAACTCGGTTAAACTTTTATTTTTCACATTTTCGAAAGACTTAAGACAATATGCAAGTAACAGCATGTTGAATTTTGACCCGTGATGGATTAAGAAAAGGGTCTTAAGATAATGTGATGGCGTGTTTATAACTATCGTGATTATACATTAATTCACGGAATAAAAATATATATTAGGCTACTATTGAAAACATTTTTAATTTAGATATTGGTTTCATGGGTCTTTTTCATCAATTTCCAGCATCTAAATCACAATTGATAATGCATACACATTAAATCAGGGGTTTTATCTCATATAACTTTTGAAACTTTTTTTTTTCTTAGGTTGGTGAGGTAAGTTCTTTAGATGTGAAAACAGCTTTTGAGATAGTTCAGAAAATCACATCAATCCAAGGCAGTATTCAAGATGAAGTAGGTTAGTGCCATTATTTTACTATATCATACTCTTTTTTCAGTAATTCCACAGAGGATTTGCTTATCACAATTGGTGTCTAAATATACTACTATATATCCTGGATAGTCATTAATAAATACTAGTTGAAATCTACATCCAGACTCCAACTTATCTACAAAGGTTTTGGATTATTAAATACAAATGAACTATAATCCAATTATATGATACAAAATCTAACTGTAACACAACCGTTTATTGTTATTGATTTCATTGTTAGGAATTTGTTCGGGATATATTGTTCAAGATCAAGTTTTTTGTTCTAAGAATATATGACTATATATACACTATCAAAAAATTATCAACAGTAACTGCATATTGTTTTATTAACTTTTACTATAAAATTTTTGTTCATTTCCTCTATCTGATTATTCAGTCAAAATAAATGATGCCCAAGAAGCTGCTGTGACTGCGGCAGCTGCCGCAAAAGAGCAGGATGAGAATAAAGCCAAAGAGGAAGCTGAACTGTCACTAAAAGCCGCCAATGATGCATCAGATGCAGTAAGCTCAGCTACACTGGGCAGCGGTAAGTTAAGTTATATACACGGTTGACAAATTTCAACAAAGTAAGGCCATCTTATTTCCGTTGGTGGTATTTCTGTCTACTGATCTAAAAATCTCATGTTTGATTTCTAGCATGGATAAAAAAAGGTGTCACTCTAATATTGTGTTGACTTATGTTGCTAAGTAATATAATAATGCTCTAAAATCTAGTTTTTATGTTTGTTTAGTAATTATATTACGATGGACTCTTCAATACCTTGTAAAGACAATATAATGTATTTTTAGACATTAAGTTTTTAATATAAACAACAATTTAATGGGATTGTTTTTTTGTTTTAAAGTGGGGATAATTGTTTATGCAGTTTTTGTATCAAAACTCTTTTGGTCAAAATAAATAAAATATGGCTACCATACAAACATAGATTTGAATTTTCTTCACATGATGACCTCAACAATGGTTGAATATCTATCAAGGGTGTCCTGGAATTTCATAAAAACTTTTTCTCTTAATTTAAAAAGGATTTTAGTTGATGCCGCTCTGCTCATGACAGATATTACACAACTGTTGAGCTCATCATGTTAAATAAATAAACTACATTTCTATTGGAGAAATGATTGATTTATTTTAACAAAAAAAAAAAAGTTTTACTATAAAAACTGCAAAAAATTGACCCTTTCTCATGATCCCTGAATTCCCCACCAATCACCATAGGAAGCTTATCATATAAAGGAAAAACATATTTTAACAAGATAATAGAAGGTACAAATAATGGTAGTGGCAATAATTGTTAACAGGGGTTAGTTTAGTTAATTAATGAATAAACTAATTTTAAAATAATTAAAATCACATTTATTTGAGAATTTAAAAAACTTTCAAATACATGTTTTAAACAAAATTAAATATGTTTTAAAATTTTAAATTCTCTTAGTGTCATTATAATGCATTTTGGTGGTAGACCCTGCATAATTATAAGACAAACCTAATATTCAGCTCAGTAATTTACCACTTTAATAAATGTAAATTCACATAGTAACAAAAAATGTAAACATTTAGTTTGTTTAATTTTATAAAGCAACTTAAAAATGTATGTATATAACATCAAAATCAAAAAGGGGGGTGGTTTGGGGTGAAATCATACCTATATTTTAAAAAAATTCTCATAATTTGTTCTAAGATTTGGATTAGATCCAGCTCTAATTCTTATATTTGAAAGATACGGCTAAAGTGAGGGGGAAGAGGGGGAGAAAGAATCTACTGGCTGAGATGGTATGGTCATGTAATGAGGAGAGACTATCGAAGTGTATGATAGAAATGAAGTATGTAGGAAAAATACCATAAGGTAGACCTAGGAAGAGATGAAAGAAGCAGTTAAAATAAAGTGTTTTAAGTGAGAGTAGAAGAATGGAAGCGATTAAAGGAGGAAAAATGGTGTAAGGAAAGAGGGAGATAGCGGCATTTTACTAAACTACTACTACTACTACTATTATTATTATTGTTATTGTTATTGTTATTATAATCACCACGTCTTACTACCCGTTCAGGCTATACATGCTTACACTAATGTGTAATGATAGGGTAATTGTGAGATGAAATGGAGGACCTACAGCTTAACGTGAAATCCGAACCACGGTGGAGGCCTGGCATTCTACACATTCACAAGCTGTGATTAATACACGTCTTGTCAGAGGTGAAAAAAGGGTTTTTACTAAACTGATCTGGCCACAGGCTTGAAACTGTTGAGGATGATGATTATGGTTATGATAGTGGTGTGGGTGATTGAATCGAAAGGAATTTCACAGGTGAACAATAAAAATGAAAGGCCTACTAATTCACCATTAATATAATTGCCGACACTTTTTTGTATGGATTTTCAGGCCTACTTTCCCATTTTATTTCATAGATTTTTTTTTCATAAAAAATATATATAATTTTGTGATCATATAGTTTTCCTACATTTATTTAATATGAGCTATACATAATTTTTCTGTCCATAGAACTTTCTGAATTTGTGGATCCGCAAGCTCTTCATAACTACATGACACTCCAACAATATCGGCAACAGTTTGAGAGTTCTTACAGTGAACTCATGAACGATGAGGGGTTTAAAAAGTTCAGATTTGAATGCCAGGTGAATCAATTTTTATTACCTATTGATAAAATTTATTTTATAGTTTGTCTCTAGGTAATGATTATGTGTTAACATTAACTAACAAGAACATTCTTTAAATTATATAAAGATGTCAAACTAAAACTCTATATATCGACACCTTCTATTTTTACTGGTCCGACACCTTAAATTAGTCGGTAACATGTCTACTAGGGTCTCGAGTTCGATTCCCATTATGGCCGAAAAATGTATAATTGGTGAAATGTGGGTTTACCCTTTCACAGTGATGAATTAATGGCTTGTCCTAATCTTAAGTTAGATTATAAGACATATGAAGCAACGCCAGGTCTAGCAAGCTTGTAGCGGAAAATATATGGCTTGAATAAAAAACTGACCCAGGCCACAGGCTGGAAACGGTAATGGATGTAAAGTAAATATAGTGTTGCCAACAATCAAGATTAATCCAATACTGCCTGGAAGTAAGCACTTTTCAGGAATAAAACAAACCCACTTTGAATATCTTTCAATCTCAATAAGGTGCAGTCTTACCTGCTTAAGTGAGTGATCTCTTACTATTAAGTAAAACTTTTTAGACTTGACAGTTTTATATTGTTTATCAGAATAGTTTATATTTTGCTATCATTAATTTTATTGATTAATTTAATTTAAAAATATATGCCTCCTAGAAATGCATTAAAACTATTTATAAAAGCTTGTACATTTTTGGAGAGTAATAATTAGATTTCTGAATAATTAATTAACATCTTTAATAGCTTGCAGTACTTCCTCAAAGCAGTCAACAAGGCATAAACTGTGTGACCAAGATTGTTTTTAAAGAAATAAGTTTTTAAATAAAGAAATATAGAAACCAAAAACAAAACATAAACTAATTGCCAGCATTGAATCAAGTTTACTATTCTCAAGAGCCTTATTTTGTTATTTTTCGCTAAACTATTTTTTATGACACGCAATGTTTTCCTACATGATTTGTTAATAAAACTATTGCTCCCCAGACATTTTTGGTCTTGTTTAAGCTCACTAATCTCACCAATTCAAAAATATATCTTAAAACTTTTTAAAATGTCAATTTTTCAGCGACCCTAATTACAGCCATGTCACTGGTTGCATGTTCTAATGTGTCACTTTTGTTATGGACTAGATTGCCATTGACAGGGAAATCAGGGTTCAAATCTAAGTCAGATTTACTTGGGGTAGCTTATCCTAAATCTTTTATAAGTTTTTCTCCACACAAATGTGGGCACATTTCCTCAAATTTTTTATCTTTCTTTATTCCTAGAGTCATGCAAAACGTGAGGCTGTTTTTAGGAGAAAAGTGGTGTTATTTTTTTTCAAAAGTGATGATATAAGCTGAAAGAGATGTTATTATTTATGTAAATACGAGTCAAATTAGTATTTGTTGGAAAAAAACTAGGATAAAACTACCTAAATTTGTCATTCATATTGTGTATTTAACTATTTATTAACATATTTGGAGTAAAATCAAATATAAATATGCACAACACATTTCACACTTAGTAATATCAAACTCGATATATCAATAGCATTACTTTCGAGTCTTACAAATAGTAATATTGAAAATAATCGATTATCAACTTAGGCTTAGACCAAACAATGATAACACCAAAACATGTTGTCATAGAAAAACTAAACTATTCTCAAATAAAGAAAATGGGATAAAAATTAGGAAGATATAATTTTGCCAAATGTGACCGCCTGTAGCAAGGTCCATATATATATATGGACCTTGCTACAGATGGTCTATATATTAATATACTTGCTTGGACTT
Source organism: Timema poppense (assembly GCA_902141375.1). Classification (NCBI taxonomy): domain Eukaryota; kingdom Metazoa; phylum Arthropoda; class Insecta; order Phasmatodea; family Timematidae; genus Timema; species Timema poppense. Next base: position 85,875 of record CABFOV010000162.1, on the reverse strand, counting down.
AGTGTGAAATCTTTTAAAGGCTGTAAAAAAAGAATTGATCTAGTGACATTTAAGTATAGTAATGTGTAAAAGTATAAATTGTGATTTTTAATGCTAACCTCAGATAAAAAAAATCTTAAATAACCTGAAAACACTTATTTTTCCTGTGATCCATTTTATACCTATAAAATAAGTAAAAACAGATACTATTTGTATAAACGGCAGCCCTGGTATAGTGCCATCACTAGTGTTACCATGTCAAAATTATATTGCATGATGTGGTATTTTCCGAATTACAAAGAAATAGTGCTTATTTAGGGGAAAAAACTTAGATTCGTGTTAGTCATGTGAAAACAGTAGAATTCTTGCAAAAATTTGTTTCATCGCAAATGCGAATTTTGCATTTCCCTATTTATCCCTTTTCCATAAGCCCAATTAATGTATGCATACAACTCAAATAGGTACTAAGATAATGTGAAAATAAATACTTCTGCATTTTTTATTTTTTTATTTTAAGACATCTTGATATCATATATAGATGATGTTTCAGTTTGTTACTATGGCTCATATCAAATTTATACTTGTTACTATGGATATGTTATTTTCATATTACCCGCCTCGGCGTAGTTGGCTAACGCGCTTGTCGTGTTGAGCTCAACCGCTGAGGACGGGGAGATCGAGGTTCGAATCTCGGTCGGGTGAACTGGGGGCGGTTTTTCCTAAATGGTTTTCCACTCTCCCTCCACGCAAATGCGGGTTCACTTCCTCTAATTCAACCTTCCCAATTTCTAATCCATTAGCGTAATTAGTACTTAAAGCGTATAACCCGAACGGGTAGTAAGATGTGGTGCTAAATATATTATATAAAATATATATTTTCATATTACTGTTTAACAAAATGGCAACATGGCTTGCAAGCTAAAAACTATTCAAGTTTTTACAAATTCCTAGAAATAATCAATTAACTAAAATTGTAATTTTATAGTTGTTTAGTGGTAAAGTATTGGTATGTAATTTATTTGTATGGTTGTTTCTGTAGAAAGCTGTTAATGTGCCTGTGAACGCAATATCTCACGTTAGCTCAGCGCACATGACTGACAAATATATTAAACTATCTCGCCTTATCTCTGGACAGCCAGTGGAAGTTGGAGGGTCAACCATATCTGCCTCCAGACATCCACAAGGTGTAGCTTTCTGTAAGAACCTTCTTGCAAAAAAATTTGTGGTGAGTTTTAAGATACATTTTCATCTTTTCACACAAATTTTTCTAGACCAACATTATTCTTCCTGCAGAAAGCAGCATTTTTATTTATGGATGTGGCTTTCGAAACCTTGAGGATATTCAAGATTAGAGAAAATATCAGTTTTTAGATTCTCAAATATATAAATAATAATCATATCATTCTTTACCAATTTTATTTTTCTGGATTCGTGGTCATGCTGGTCTCTCAGGAAATGTACTGGCAGGCCAGGCAGCCAAGAAGGCAATACATCTCCCTCCTGAGGCGAGTTAGGGTATCACAGTTTATTAATCTAAAGGGCTATTTTCAGCATGAGGTCTTACTCACCTGCCACGAGCAATGGGTTTAAACCCCTCCTCAGAACAAGCTGCAGTCCATTAAGGATGATGTGTCACAATGGCCCTTTTTTTAAGTAAAAGTCTAGAAGAGAGGTGCTCATTGTAAAATGACCCTGTGTCGGCCATACATCTCTGACCCATGGATTTTTATTGAGAGGGGATTAGCCTCCAGTAGGTGTGAGCTTTGTGATGCTCCCCTTAGTGTGTACCACATTTTGATTGAGTGTCACCTGGCTCTTAATTTCAATAGTGACCATTATTTTTTGTTAAAAAACAGCATGGATGGAGTCATTTGTTTATTTTGTTTTATACACTATGCAAATCTTTTGAATTCCATTTGACTCACTCTTATAGTATGGCTGACTTGGATATTATCTCATCTTGACATTAGTTTTTATTTTGTATTTATTTTAGTATATTTTAATATGTTTATATTGTATAGTTAGGTTTTAAACTTCTGTTGAAGATTATTATGACTATTTATTATCCCTAATGGGGATTTTATTATATTTTAATTTGGAAAAGGCGCTAATCACCATAATGTGTTTATGTGCCTCTAAATGCAATATATATCAATAAAGATTTCTTTCCCTTTTGTTTTTTGGTTTCCTCTTTTAGAGAGTTGCGTTATACATCTCACACCCCATTCAATTGAGTTCCAATAGAATTAAACCTTGTGGGGTAACAATCAATTTTCTTCAAGAGGCAGCCATACCCCTTTTCCCAATGGCATAGTCGCAAAGTGTGAACTGTGTTCTTTTCAATGTAAAAACTATGTTAAGTTCACTTCCTTTTATATGTTTCTATCCATCTTTCTTGTATCTTCTTCCAAATATAACTAAGTAAATTTAAAGATCTTGAATTGGTTTTCGAGCACTTATACTGCTTGTTGGTGGTTAAGCCCAACATATTATAGGACAAATGTAACAGCCAGACAACAGATTATTAATTTAGAGTGTGAATGAATGTATGATTATTATTACAATGAATGCTTTATAACATAGCATGTTAACTTTTAGAAACTATTTATATTTCTTTTATAGCAAATTATTAATTAACACAGGAAAGTAAACCTCTTATAATTTGTATATTTTCTAAGATTCATATTCAAGTTTTTGATTTGTATCATTGAATTTAAGGAAGAACACACATCAATTCAAAGCTATATTGACTTGAAACAAGTCACAGGATTTGCTACATGTATGTATGATGGCCACTTGGGCTAGGATGTGTGTTAAGATTCTGAAAAAGGGAAAATAAACTTGTTACACCCATTTGAACTAGAGATCTCTGAGCTCAAACTTTTTAATTCATATCAATCTCGAGTGAGTTTCTAGTGAAGCTCCTGAGTATCGAGCTGAGTATAGCTTGAGTTGACTAACTACTTAATTTTTAAACTTAATTATATAAATAAAAAACAAATATTTTAATTTTTTTAAATAAAATAAAACCTATATTAAAAAAATTAAAATCTAAATTTGCTTGTTTTTAAATTATTTAAAAAATTAAGTCATGATACATTTTTGGACTAATATATGTTTGGATGTGAAGATTTAGCAATATTTAAAATATATATAACAACCCCATGATTCCTTGTCTATCTGGAGTGCAACTGTTCACTGCCGGCCTCTTACCAGAGAGAGATAGTAGAGCATTAATGATTTTTAAGATGTACAAAGTACATTTTTGGATTAATGTGTACTTAATAGTTATTATCATCTTGTAATAAGCTTTTTGTGTTTTTTAATCTGTTTCTAAAACTCCTTTTAATCTAAACCTCATACTCTCTTTCTTTCATCAACAAAATCAGCTTACTCAGTTGCTGACCTCGACATTTCAATAGCCATCTCCTGCACAATAACCTCTTTGCTATGTTCTTCCCAGCCCCACCCCCCCAATCAAACACTCAAACCTCTGCACAAAACACATCCCAACAAGTGGAGAGAAGAAAAGACAATTAGTCATTCATCACCAGATACACAATACAAGGCAAAGAAAGAACCCTTTTCTAGGAGTTCTAAATTGTAAGCCTATAAATCTTTCAAGCCCAAGCTCTAAGGATATATCTTTAAAGCTGAGGTTGGAGTTTAAAATCTGAGTATTCACATAGCCTTAATTTGAACCATCACCAAACTTCACAAATCCTGCTTAACCCAACATTCTTACTGTTGCCCAAACAAAAATATTACTGAGTATTGATCCTTTCACTGTCACAAGATGTACTTAAGATCCAAGACAGCCTAGTCAAGTAAAAATATTTAAATGTCTAATTTCATATACAAATTGTAGGCTAGGCCCTGATGAAGTTCAGTGTGATTTAATTTTCATTATAAATAATATAAGGCCTACAAATTACAAAACCATTTTAATGGTTAGTTTGCAAATAATAGCTTTGGTAATGCAGCAATAATTTTGAATGTAGTGTTTAAATTTATCACATTTGTCTTAGTTCATTCATATATAATTTTGGAACCCATGTATATCCCAAGTTAATATTTGTTTAACAGTGGGTAGAGCCCTGTAAAAATTGTTTTATTTTTTGTTAAATTTCTTTTTTTTAATCTCACTTTTAGTTATTATTTCACGTTTATTAAAAATTATGTTATCTGAGGTGTTTAAGTATTATTTATTTTAAAATTATTTGTCAAGTTTGTCTGCATATTTCACAATTTTGTAGCCTAAAGTTAGCTTACACTAGGACAAAATACTAATCAAATTACAGCATGGTTAAAATTTCTTCTTCATTTCATGTTTATTTAAAGATTTTTTCTGTAAAAGTGTTGTTATTTCGTTTTATAGGAGGATTTTGCATAACAATAAAATTTCATTTTATTTCACTTTTCAAAAACATTTTAAATCATTTCTAAAATCTATCAAAGGAAAAAGTACTTTATTCCATCTTTGTATGGCACTTTTCACTTTATTGAATCTCATCATTTTTACGGGGCTCTAACAATTGGGAACCCCAAAGGCTAAATTATTTCTAGTTAATATTATTTCAGTATGCATTAGAGAATCCTCTATTATACAAATCTGATTATCAAATTTATCTTCGAATCCGAATCTTGGAATAGTTATGAACATAAGCAGAAATATAAATAAAATACAAATAGTAACTAAATGTTAAGATTATTTCTTATAATCCATTCATTATAACTTTCAGACATTGAGTTAAGTGTTAAATTACTGGTCTGGAGTCTGGTTGTTAAGTTCATCCTATAATTATAATTGGTTCTGAACCACCAATAGGCAGTATTAGAGCTCTAAAACAAATTTAAATTGGTAAAAAAATTTTTTGAAGGATTCGAGTTGTGAATTCAAAATTTTCTCAAAATCCACAAATCTCGGATATCCTTAAAACTGCTACACTCATTAAAAGTGTCCCTAAAATTTCAAACTGAAAAAATATCCATAAATAATAGCGTTTATTCATGTTATGCCTCCTCCAGGGTACATTTTTGGATACACAACATCCTTTAAATAACCTCTGTGTTAAAAATGTAACTTAAGACATGTCATACTTTCAGAAATGAACATACTTCACTGGTTGATTGGTAGAGTGGTTTGGCTCTGAGCTAGCTACATAGCTTGCTATCCTTACAATCTGTTCTACAGTACCTCCATTGTTCCTAAACTGTATTTTCCTCTTTCAGGCACAAGGGGAGTTGACAGTGTCCAGTAAGCCAGAGGCTGCATTTGCTATAGCAGCAATTCTAGTTTCCTTATGGGTCCAGTTTCCTGATTTTGGCCAGCTAGTACTTGCACACTTTCACAGGGAATGTCCGTACCTTGTGCCAATTTTCATGCCACAAGTTGAAAACCAATCAAATCAAGACTTTTATAAGTAAGTTTTAAAGACATAAAAATGTTGCTACCCGAAGTAGATAAAATCTAAATCGGAGTTATAGAAAACATGGTGAATATAAAGAGGTTAACTCTCCCATACATGTATGTTTTTTTTTATTATAATTTTCTTCACTTTAATTCTCTATCTAATCCAGAAAAAAAAAGTATAATAATTAATGGCTATAATTTGAAGAGTCACATTATAAATTGATCAAATCAAATATTTTATGACACCGAATTTCAAACTCACATTCAAAAATTGTAAAAAATTATGAACTTAAGAGGTAATAGAAACACAATAAAATAATAGAAAATAGTAATAGTATTACATTTGGAAAAAGATACAGGACAGGTGGATATAAACACATAAAAAAAACCTAACACAATATGGCTTACAATGAAAAGAACATAAATCACGCTTTAGATTGCTGCCACTTGACAAAGGGGTAATGTCATTAATGTAAAGTGTGAACTGTATTCTTATTTTCATTGTAAAACCCATATTGTGTTAGTTTCTTTTATATGTTTCTATCCACCTCACCTGTACCTTTTTCCAAATATAATAAATTACAATTTAATTTTAAGTTTACTTCGGCAGCAGCCTAACATACAACTACCTTGATTTCACCTGTATCTTGTTTATGAGTACTAACATCTTCTGTACCAGACCCTTGCCGCCTTGGTGGCTTAGTTGGCTAACACATAGGTTTCGTGTTGAGCTAGACTGTCGAGTACGGGGAGATCGAGGTTCAAATCTCGTTCGGGTGAACTGGGGGAGATTTTTCCTAAATGGTTTTCCACTCTCCCTCCATGCAATTGCGGGTTCACTTCCTATGTATACAACCTTCTCAGTTCCTAACTTGTAAGCATTTAATTAGTACTTAAGTGTATAACCCGAACAGGTAGTAAGACGTGGTTCTAAGTATTATTATTACTGTAGCAGATCCTGATTGTTCTGAAGAATTATTTGTACTGTTTTTACTCTATTTTTTTAGCATTGCGTCTTACTACCCATTTTGGGTAACACACTTTTGTACTAATAAAGCTGATGGTTTTAGGGATTAGTAAGGTTGTATTTAAAGGAAGCGTACCCACAATTGTGTGGAAGAAGAGTGGAAAACTATTTTGGATAAATCACCCTCAGACCACACTACTGAAATTCAAACCTCGATCGCCCCGTCATCGGCAGTCTGGTCTACTGCGAGAGTAGTGCATTAGACCATGCGGCCACCAAAGCGGGTATTTTTACTGTTGTTTTCTGGTTCAATATAAATTATAATTAGTAGAAACCCGCCTTGGTGATTGCATAGTCTAAGACATTAGTCTTGCAAGAGACTAGATTGGGGATTGGGGTTTGATCTTGGTCATTTGCACTGAAAGTGGTTTTTCCTAAATGGTTTTCCACTCTTTCCATGCAAATGCAGGTGTACTCACCCTAAATTAAACCTTCCTAGTCCTTAACACATTAGTGTAACTACTAAATAGGCACATGAACAGCTAATAAGACACAGTGCTAGGAATAAAAATAATCATTGGTAGAACAACTACTTTTGGTTGACAAGTAGAAAACATAGTGTACTGAATTCAAATATTATATTGTGTTTTTTATTAACTTTTATCATGTATTTTGAGCGGATTTATTTAAAATGGCCCCTAATAAAAAGAAGTTGTGTGAATCCTTAAGGGTGCAAATAAAACAAGAGATGATTTCTAAATATAATTGTATTGTAGAAATAGTTAACCTTATTAGAGATATTACCTATCTCAATCATCTCGACCACATCCATTGAATAAGTTTTGGAAACTAGGTGTTTGAGGTGTAAAAAAGATTGATTGTCTATGCACCTGTAAATCAAACTTTCATTCGACTTTGAGAATATTTCTTATACCAGGATTCGATTTAAGTTTTTTCCAAATTGAAAAAGTGGAATAGGCATATAATATATTCAACTAACAATTATTTTTCTGAAATAGATTAAATCCATTAAAGGAGATTGATTTGTGTGTGTGTTTTAATATTTACAACACTTTAAAACAAAATGTATTATATTTGGAAGAAGGTATATTAAAAGAAGTTGCGTTGCACATTTCACACTACCCCCGATTGGTTCCGATAAAATGAAACTTAGTTAGGGATTTGGGTAGTAATGATTGATTTTCTTCAAGAGGCAACCATTACCTCTTTGTCCAATGGTAGCAATATAAAGTGTGAACTGTGTTGTCTTCTCATTGTAAAAGTTATATTATATTCATCCAATTTATATGTTTCTCTCCGCCTTTACTGTACCTTCTTCCAAATATGATACAAATACCTCATAAAACAAAATGTGTAATCATTCCTATCATAGGCTTTATATAATACTTCTGAATCTACAAATTTTGTGTTTACAAAACATCAAATTACAAGTGTATCTTATACAATCTAACTTAGCTAGGTTTTCTTCATTGTCTTGTCAGTTGTCATTGACAAACCAATTACTTAGGTTCTGTGTTATGTTGCTAGGTCTCTTGGTTACCGTTATTCTGAGCAAGGAGAAGTGGAAAAACAGCCAAAGTTCTTGAAACGGATGTCTGGAGTGATGCGGCTATACACAGCCATCATGGTGACCAGGCTTAGGAGACAAGATCAAAATAAACCACACCCCCATGGGTTGAAGCAGGCCTGGCGATGGCTCGTGTGCATGCTTAATTTAGGTAAAACAGTATGTTTATTATTATTAACTTGGCTGATCATCACTAGGAACTATTTCCAGGTGTGGCCTGTTAACTTTTTTAAATGCCACCATCCTACTATGTCCTTCCACCATTCTTTTCCCTTTACTCACACACTTGAAGTCACCTGGATTTACTTAAAAATATCTTCGCCTTTGCCTTTGCCAAGTATATGTTAAATGGCTAAACATTAGTTTATTGGCAAGTATATAAGTGAAAAATAAAATAAATTAATAGGGTAAGAAAATGGTGCAAGTTTCAATCTTTAATTTTTTCCAATTTTAATGTTAACTGTATTCACTAAAACTAGAATTTAAAAAACCTTCTTGTGTTTTTAATAAGTCTTAAAGTGAGCATCTTTATAAAAATAATATTCATGTTTTTCTTGGTTAAAAACTGGTGTATATGTATAGATGAAATAAATAGTGAATAAGTGTGTCATATTTTAAAATGCAGTGTGATTTTTAAATCAAGATGATGTCCTAAATTTTCATATTTGGTTTTTATGATCTACTGTGTTAACTGAGCTTGGCCTAACCTAAAATGTCATATGAGGAATGTAAAGAAAAAGAAAAGTATTTGAGTAAAATTTAAAGATTATTGCTGAAGTAGACAATGTTTCACAGCAGTTAAGCAGTATCATTATTTGTCTATCAGAATATTTCAGTGATGGTATTCATAAGTCAGGTTCTAGAGATGACGGAACCACTTCCACAGAAAGCTGCAGGTACTTTTTTCGGCATTCGGCATTTTACAAACTGTTTAACACATTATTTATTGCCTGATGTTACATTGCTGCAAAATCATTGAAAATTAATTACAATGAGATCTGTGCAGCACTGGTTAATAATTCAGAATGTGAATACAGAAACTAATTTAATGGCTCATGAATCAAAAGTTAGGTAGATACAATAAAATTTATTAATAATAATTATTAAATGGCATTCATGACTCATTTGGCAACATATTCTGAAAAGTATTGAAAGAATAAATAAAGTATTCCAAGAACCTGGAATTGAGCTGTGTTCAATTGTGAAATTATATTATGCCCTTCTTGATTTGGGTGGGCAGATGTTTGAGATGAAAACAAATATGAAGATTTTGAAAAAAAGGCATAATAAATTAGTTTAAAATTCCAATTAAAGACAATAAAAAGGCTGAATGTTTCGAAGGAAGTGACTGTTTGACGAAACACCAGATAAATTGGTAGCACACTCAAGTGCAAAAGATACATTTCAGATTAAACTTTTTTTATTATATTGTAGGCTCAAGTCATAAAAATTACAAAAAATATACTTCTTAAAATACATGATGAAATGGTAATAAGGAAGCAAATATACAATGCTTGTAGAATTCAATGTGAATTATTAATAATAATAATAATAATAATATTTAGCACCGCGTCTTACTACCCGTTCGGGTTATACGCTTTTAAGTACTAATTACTCTAATGGATTAGGAATTGGGAAGGCTGAATTAGAGGAAGTGAACCCGCATTTGCGTGGAGGAAGAGTGGAAAACCATTTAGGAAAAAGCACCCCAGTTCACCCGACCAAGATTCGAACCTCGATCTCCCCGTCCTCAGTAGTAGAGCTCAACACGACAAGCGCGTTAGCCAACTACGCCACCGAGGCGGGTAATGTGAATTATTATTTAGGATAAATATAAAAAAGATTTTATAAAGTGATAAAGAACTTTAATGTTTAATAAAGAGGTTAATTGAAATGGAAATTGTCAATTTAACATTACTTAACAGTTATATTAAACAACCAATGTTGAATATAAATTATTATGCAGAAAGAGACATTAAATAGAATAAGTTTAAAAATGTCATTGAACAACATATAAATTAACAAACATTAAAAAACTTTAAAAAACACATTTTTTTAATTTCAACTATTTATTATTGTCAATTTTTCAAATTTAACTTATTCTTTTCACTGCTTCAATTGTATAACTACAAATATCATCCTAGTCATGAACAATCTTTTGATATAGTCTGGTTAATCTATAATCTTAATGTAATATATGTTCACGTGTCTAATGACTCACATTTTAATGTGTTTTTTAAAGTTTTTTAATGTTTGTTAATTTATATGTTGTTCAATGACATTTTTAAACTTATTCTATTTAATGTCTCTTTCTGCATAATAATTTATATTCAACATTGGTTGTTTAATATAACTGTTAAGTAATGTTAAATTGACAATTTCCATTTCAATTAACCTCTTTATTAAACATTAAAGTTCTTTATCACTTTATAAAATCTTTTTTATATTTATCCTAAATAATAATTCACATTGAATTCTACAAGCAAAAAATATACTGCATGAAAAATTTAAATAAACATACAGCACATTACATGATACCTTCAGTTTTCTTGCAGACAAATGTGTATCAAAAATAGGGCTGGGCCTTTGAGTCTTTAAGAATATTGGAGATTCAAGGATTCAAGAAAATTATAGGTTTGAGACTCAAATCTTTCCTCACTCATTTGTATTGTTTTTGTGAATTTGTAAACTATTCATTGTTTCAGAACCAAAACCTGATATTTGTGCCACCCTTATTTTGGACTTTTTGGAAGTTAGTGGGTATATGATGTTTGCTACATATGGTAAGGAGTTTCAAAAACTTCTTCACATCATATGTAAGGATTATTTCACCAAAATACAAAAGGTAAGTGCATTATATTTGAAGTATTGAATGTCTTAATAAGGTGGGGGTGATAAATGGCCGTTTTAACAACATTGTAGGCCCTGGGTAAGCAATGCACTGAGGCCTCTGCCCACCCATTCAAGGGAAAAAAAGTGTAAAAATGATCAATAAAATTAAAACTTTAAATTTATTGATACTTTCAACAAAATCTACATTTAAACATTAGAAATTTTAAAAAATATACTAAGCCAGGATTAATCTACAGACACTTTTTAACATTATAAACCTTGAAAGACATCAACATTTCTACATATAAATGATAATTAATTGTTAGACTATACAACACGATTTTACTTCACGTGGGGGTATCAAAAAGTTTCAAGACTGGTTCTGTAAAATGTAAATAAATTACCTGGTTTAAATTTGGCCACTATCTACTTTAAAGTAGTTCCCTTGTGCACCAATACAACAATCCCAACGCTTTTCAACTTTTAGAAAGCTCCCTGGAAGTCCTGATTTCGAAATGTGCACAACATCACTTGAGATTTACGCTTGATCCCATTCACGGTGTCGAACCGATGACCCTTGAGCTTTAACTTAAACTTAGGGAAGAGGAAGGAGTTGCAGGGGACCAAATATTGGGAGTACGAGGGGTAAGGAGCGATGATCATGTTGTTGCGTCCGATAAAATCGCGCCTTTTCATTGCTGTGTGTGCGGGTGCATTGTCATGTTGGAACACCCAATTGCCTACACACCACAGTTCTGGTCTTTTCCGCCAAACATCCTCACTCAGATGCCTCAGAACATGACAGTAGAACTCAGCGTTGACACTCAGACCCTCGGGAATGAATTTGTTGTGCACAATCCAGAGAAATTTGAAGAAAAAGATTAGCATGCACTTTGTTGTGTTCCTGACCTGCCTCACCTTCTTCGGCCTTGGAGGTCAGGCTCTTCCACTGTGAATACTGTTGTTTGGTCTCCGGGTCATAGTCGTAGATCCAAAGCTCGTCCCCTGTGATGATTGTTGACTTGAAGGTTGGGTCATCCAGAGCATGTTGACAAAGTTTCTAACAGACTTCGACATGGTAATCCTTCTGTTCGAGGGTCAGAAACCTGAACTTAGTGGCAATGCAGTGTATGTTAAAAACGGACTTAAGGATTGTCTGCACTGATCCGTATGACACATCGATGATGTCAGAAACGGCATTCCTCACGGACCAGTTGTCTAACTCTCCACAATTTCGGGTTCATGCTTGTGGAAGGTCGCCCTGACCTCTCTTTGTCTTTCAGTGATATTCTGCTGCTTCTGAAGCGCGAATGCCACTCAAAACACACCGGGCGGCTTATAGCTTCATTGCCATGAGCCTGCTGCATCATTTGGAAGGTTTCCATTCCAGATTTTTTGAGTAAGATGCAGAATTTGATGTTTACTTTCTGCTTGTGTTTGCGGTCCATGATGAAATCGCAAATACGCCCATTCATATCGGAAAATAAGCGTGTGTAACACATCCACTGGTCGACACACAGAATGATGCCATTTGCCGTACTGACAGATGAAGGTCACAACTCACCACACCAGCTCGCACATCTTCCTACTGCGCACTGTTTTCATTTTACAGAACCAGTCTTGGAAACTTTTTGATACCCCCTCTTACTTTACATCCATTACTGTCTCTAGTCCGTGGCTTGGGTCACTTTTTCACTGTGAAAGGGTAAACTCACGTTTCATCAATTATAAATTTGTTACACTATAGACAGGCAGGTGACCGTATAAGACTAAAGTGACCCACCGAACCACCATGACTACTTATTCCCAAGTAAGGGTTGAAAAGTTCGCTCACAGATAGCACCATATCAAGGGTGGCAAAAAAGACTCTACAAAAGAAGTCTTATGTAAATAATTAGAGTATTGTAATTGAGAATTTAGTACTAATGTTTTTTATTGTTCATTTCCAATGTTAGAAGTAAGAGAACATTATTAATTTAGAAAGTTTAGGATAAAACTTGTAAATCTTAGGATTTAGCTTACAGCAATATATAACTTGTATATGTTGATGTGTTGATTTTACAAGAAAGATTTGCCGACACAGAGTTGACCAAATACTGGGCAAATGTGGGAATTTCATAGTAGCCCTGGTAGTGTACTATTATTTTCTCTGACCACCACTTTCCCCCCTACCATAATCAGTGTCCTTGACTGGAGTACGCTCGCGACGTCCAATCTCTGCACCTATACGCTCGCTGCCCACCTCCATTGACTCAGACACGTTCCAATGGGACTTTGCTGAGATCCTTCGGAAATAGACACGAGTGTTCCGGACACACAGTACAGCGCACGTATGCTGCAGTAAACCCCCGCGTAACAAATTTATTGTCCATGCCGAGAATCGAACCCAGGAGACAGACACACTACCAACTGAGCTAAGGTGTCAGATTAAAACATGATTAATTAATGAATCATCTATAATTAATCAACACAAATGTTTGCAAAGCTGCAGATTATAGATGTTGAATAAAGTTTCTAACTACCAAAAGGCTGTATTAAAGGTTTGTTATTATTTATACCCAAATTAAGCTGTATAAAATACTTATTATTTACTATTTATCATAACTAAATAACTTCAAGGTTCAAATCTCATTCAGGTGTTTGGAGTTTTTGTTCTGCTGAATGATTTTCCACTTTCACTAAACTGTAATTTCATCTTTAACACCTAATTTCACATGTGTATAACCTGAAAGGATCGTACAGAATGGCCACTGGTTGGGAAAATCATGATTTATGCTTGAATTTCGAGCATCGAGAAAAGTGCTTGAATTTTTTTGTTTATCATGTGGATTTAAAAATTTTTAAGAGCGTTTAGTCATAGGTGGGACCAAAATAAGCTATATGCAGTAGTGGAGCATGATCTTTATTTTTGGTGGGGCCAGTTAAAAGCTTACCAAAAATGATCTTTTCTCACCATGTTTTAACATATTACATTCAATTAATTCAAGTTTTCCTAATTTTTAAATATCATTAAACAACTCTACAAATAGAAAGAATAAAAGAAAACCTGTTTTGAATTAAGCTTACAAGTGATGACATTATTTGTACAAAAGTTGGGCGCGTCTATCTCTTAAGGCCAGTTCATTAGTACCACAGTATTTTAAGCATTCTATTAATCTGCCTAATACATGCAATTCTTTTTTTTGTTAAATCTGTTCATTGTGTTTGTGGACTGAAATTTTGACCACAAAATCTATCTGTGATACAATATTTACTATTTCTAACGTTTTAAACGAAAATGAATTTTCCAATGACTTCCATATTCCTTGTATTTTTTAATTATCTTACTTAAAGGTTTAAGATCCTTACAGCCTACCATTGTCCACAACCCCTCACCACCAACTAATGAACAATAAGAACAAAATAAGCTCTTTTTTCTTCACTCACAGTTAACCAATTGTTTACCAAACAAAGCATTAGAAAAAGTTATTTCTTTTTTCCTTGCCATCCTCCTGCATAAATGTAAAGTCACTAACTAGGCTGATGTGATCCTACCATTTAATTTTCAGTTTTTCTTGCAGTTTTAATGAATAAAACAAAGCTTTTAATAAATAATTTACATTATTTATTTTGGCTAATCATTTTCATGTGTCATCCTACTTATTGGGTATTATAACATACTAAAACGCAGACATATAAACGCAAAAACAAACTATAGCTCACATTAATCATATAGCGTGCTCACTCAGGTGTGCCCTATTCGCTGGTGTAAAGCTGGCACCAGAATGATAGGGGGATTGACCTTGAGAGACAGCTCACACTAGGTGGGGCTTCTCTAAGAGGGCATGTCAGAGCTGGCCCTGCTCACCTTCTATATTCAGTCACTAGAGCGCTGGTACAGTCCTTGCATGACTTTGTAGTGAGGAATGAATAACTTTGACTTGAAAATTGTATAACGAATCTAATAATCTACTGTATATAGAGAATGATGTTCCACTTTATTTAATGTTTTTCCAAAAATATTTTATAGATTAAAAAGAAAGAAAGGAAAATAAAAATTATGTAAACAAGTTTGTAAGGTCTGGCCCCCCCTGGCTATATGACATTTCTTAAACTCAATTTTACATTAAATTTCCATAAAAACCACACCACTTGACATTTTTAGTACTAACATGGCTGTCAACATGTCTTGTCTAATTAGTCAAAAGTCACCCAATTTTTAAAAAAAATTTGGTGAAGGATATTTCCTAATATTTTCTGGAGACATTTAATATTCCAAATATTTTCTAAAAGCATTCAATTTTCAAAATTTTTCCAGAGAAAAACTACCTCAAATGGTTTTTAGAGGCATACAATTTTCAAAAAATGTATGGTATGGGACCTCTTTAAATAGCTTTTCAGTGCATACAAATTTTAAAAACTACCTGGGGAAAGATAGTGCCTATAAGCCTTTAATTAAAAAAAAATCAGGTGAGTTTTTAGCATCAACCCAGCTGTCAACATTTTTTGACTAGTTAATCAAAAGGCACTCAAATTTCAAAAAAATTGATGAATCTTTTATAATAGTTTCTAGAGATAAGTAGGCCGATTAAATATTCTAAAAAAATTCAGGGCAAATCACTAGTTAGTCTCTTGAGGAATCTAATTTTCAGAAAATTTCCGGCTTAGAACTACTCAAAATTTCGTGTAAGGTTAACCAAATTTCAAAAAATGTATGGTGAAAGACCACTTCCAAATACCTTGTAGAGGAGTCTTTTGAAGACCACTTCGAATAGGTTCTAGGTGATACAATTGTCAAACATTTTCTGGCATAGGATCGCTGCACCCCTTGTTCAACTGAGGGAAGAAGCTTTTTAAAAATAACGTTTTTTGCTAATTCCCTACTCCCCTCTTCACAAATACAGTTCCCTCACCCTTGGTTGTAGCACATTTGTATCCATACCACTTTTTAACTTGTCTAATCTATACTCGTGGCTGAGCACAAATCAAAAGTAGATTCATGACTTTCGAATCTAATCCTTAAAAAAAAATAATGTAGTAACGACGTAGAGTAATTTCATGGTTGTACCCAATTTTTAGGTTGGAGGGAAGGGTTCTCCCGGGGGTGGCTCGTGGTGAAGTCTCTTTAAGGATTTTTTCTAAACAAAGATTCATCTTCAAGTAATTTGAAGTGTTTGTAAAGATAAAATTGAGGCTGCACTGTGATGAATATGCTAAGAAGACTCCAATAATTTACTAGCTTAAGTATTGGGTAGAAAAATTTATTAATACTTGGTGTGTTCAACAATTCTTACAAAGCATTTTCATTCAGAATCGTTTGTTCAAAGTTTCACAACTGGAGAAACAACCTTTTTAAAAACATTGGAAAAATAATTTTATTTTACCAATAAAATCGGAGATTATGTTGTAATTTGATTCTAGAGTTTGAGTGGCTAACCTGTAGGAAGACATTGTGCTAAAACAACACAAGGAAGGGTGGCAAAGGAAAATGGTAGTCTTGAGAATTCAATATAAACTGGTTACCTTTTCATACATTCCATCATTCACAATTTCACTAAAAAGTGGCTACCAAAATTTTGTCGAATGAAATAAATGTAAATACTACCAGTTTATTTCAAAACCTCAAACTCACTTTTTTCTCGTTTTACCTCTCAGTAGTTTATATTTGTATATATTTCTTCTCTCTTTCTCTTGTTTAAAAATCTAATTTAATCAGGAGTGTGTGAGTAGGAAGTTTACACTTTGAGGTGTGTTTGAATGAAAAGTTGTTTTTTTCCAGTGTTAGTAATATAGAGCAATATTAATTGTACTAGATTATTAGATATATATCAAGTTGAGCTTATTTTTTATTTTTGGTATAGATCCATGCATAAATTTTCAATATATATATTATATATTAGATTTATTTAAAAATCCAAATTTGTGCAATCATAACTATTATATAAATTACATTTTTTATAAGCAACACATATACAAGGTGTGGCTACTAAATAACCGGACTCATTTTTTTTGCCACTTACCTGAGGTCTCGTCAACAACCAGCAGTGTCAGATATTGATCTATGTTATTTTCTCCCTCTACCTTCCAAATTACAAAGTCGTGTGACCGAACGTTTAGCTATAGCCTTTGTTTGAAGTGGACCGTATATATGAGCTCCGTCAGAATTATGTTAGTGTAAAAGGTGAGCAGCGTGTCAACGTGAAGTTTCTTGTAAAACTTGGGAAATCCACTTTAGAAATGTACAATTTGTTAAGGGAAATTTATGGTGATCAGTGTTTATCTTGTACTCGAGTGTTCGATTGGTTTAAAAAATTTAAGGAAGGTAGGAAACAGATCGAAGACGATCTGCGCCCCGGCCGTCCTCACACGTCAAAGACAGATGTTAATATTGAAAAAGTGAGTGAAATCGTTCAAAAAACTCGACACCTGAGCATTCGAGCAATTGCTGACTTAGTTAATATTGATAAGGAAACTGTTCTACAAATTTTATATTAAAATTTACACATGAAAAAAATTTGCTCTAAAATGGTGCCAAAACTGCTCACTCCTGAATAAAAGGAAACTTAAATGAACATTTGTGCTGACATCCTTCATAACATTGAAAATGATACAAATTTTTTAGAAAATGTGATAACTTATGACGAATCGTGGTTTTTTCAGTTCGATTGTGAAACTAAGCGCCAATCCATGCATTGGAAGAGTCCCAGTTCACTGAGACAAAAGAAAGCATGGATGAGCAAGTCAAAATTCAAAACAATGATGATAGCCTAGTTTTTTTATATCCAAGGAATTGTTCACATTGATAGGGAGGGGTATCTGTAGGTCAAACTGTTAACCAGGTTTACTATAAAGAGATTTTGACAACCCTTTGTGAGCGCATAAGAAGAAGAATACCTGAAATGTGAAAGATTAGCTCGTGGATTCTTCATTAGGACAATGCACCAGCACATAAAGCGCTGTCTATCCAGAGGTTTTTGGCGAAGAACAAGATTCCGGTGTTGGAAACATCCACCTTACTTACCTAATTTAGCCCAGTGTGACTTTTTTCTGTTCCCAAAGATCAAGTCTGCACTGAAATGAACCTGTTTCGAATCTGTTGATGCTGTGAAGGAAAAAGTGACAAAGCTCATGAACAGCCTCTCGGAAAAGGACCTTAAACATTGCTTCCAACAGTGGGAGATTTGTATGGTGAAGTCCATAGTGAAGTGTATAGTGAAGTTCATTGAGTAATTTTGTAAATACAATTTTTTAGCGCATCAGTCCGGTTATTGAATAGCCAAACCTCATATATAGATCTCGCAGCAGTTTTCAGTCGATTGTGTAAGAAAATTACATCGTCATTAATAGTCGATCTTTGAGTCTTTTAAACTCACAAATATAATTTAAGTGTTACCAAACTTACCTTGTTCGGCCATAACAAGTAGGTAATGTTTTATAAAAAATATATTTAAGATTAAAATATTCATTTTATTTATTTATTTTCAATAAAAGGGAAGACACAAGTATTTGTGATATTGAAGTTAAGGAATAAATATAAGTATATTTAAAAAAGCAAAACTAAATTAGAGAGACATTAGATTTTCACAGGACCAGAAGTCGATCTGAACCCAGAAAGGTTACTGACCTCTGTTCCACAGCCTCATCAATCATAGAGATTCATTTTTAGCACAGTTATGGTTGCAAAACTAATCCCTTAAGCATTTTTCTTTTATTTTTATCTTTTCTAGATCACACCCTCCTCCTCAAGTGGACCGATGGTGCGTCTAGAGACATTTCTTCAGAAGATTCTAAAACAGGGAAAAATACCTCCACCAGAGGGTATTCTACCTAACAATTTCTGGTGAAACTTAACATTGCAAGAATTGATCTTTATTTCACTATATTAAGGATTTTTATCTGTACAACGAGTAATCACTGCAATAGGTTAATTGTCAAGCCGGTTCTCACTGTATAAATAGTATATCTAGGTACATGGTAGGATGCAAAATGGTTTGTAAATTTAAGTAAATCTTCAATTTGTATATAAAGAATGATTCATCGTAGTAGATGTTAAAATATGTAGAATAGATTAATTTTGTTGTTGTATATTTACCTGTTTTTTTTTATTATGTTGAAAAATGTAAAATAATGAAAACATGTTACAATGCCAGAAATGTTTAAGTGCCACAACAGTGTTTGTGTTGTCTTTATCTATATGTATTTTGCCATTCCATATATGTTAATTTGTGTGAACAACTTTTATATGGTATTATTCAAAATATATTTAATAAATTACAGAAAAGACTAAAGAAAATATATTAGGTTAAGGTCATGACCTAGTCATCACGATATTGATGCCATGATGTAAATAGTGAGTGGCCTTGGAACAACTTCACATAACTAGGTTCTATGTGCTGGTGACCAGGATACAAGAATTGTTGTGCTATTACCCATAGCTCTAAGAAATAATTCGTCAGGCATAAAGAAAATGTAGCCTACTATGATTACAACATTCCAAAATATATCTAGAATATTTTAATCAAGTGCTGAATACCTCCAATGTAAAGGTGGTGTTGCAAGATGAAGAATGGATATGAAAAGAAAACAAGATACAATTAAGACTGCTGGTTTTTTTTGGGTTTTTTTCCCCAATCCATTCTAACTGGTTAAAATTGGTCATTTAAATTAAAACTAGATTCCTGAAAAATGTAATAAAAGTAGAATTTTCTTAAAAAAATATATAAGCATGAAATTTACACTGTATTTTATATCATAAGGTATGTTTAATCTTTGAATGTATTAATTATTCTTGTGAAACACAATTTGCATCAGTAATATGTTCCTCCAAAACTCATCTCCTTCACAGCATCTTGAATATCTCTCTCCTCCTGGTATGCATCATTAGTGTTGGCCACAAACTTCACTACACCATATTTCTTCAATCTCTTCCCCCAAATTGGCTTCTGGGAGACATTCAATAGAGCTTGTACTATTTTAGTCTTGAGTTCAGCTAATGGAAAATGATAGAAGGAAACTTGGAATTAATTGCCTAGCAACTAAAACTACAACACACCCTTGCAATAGTGTCCAAACCATTCAAATTATACATATTTACACTTTTATATAACTTATAGTTTAAATTAACACAGGTGGGCCTGCATCATTGGTGGCATAATCTAATGCAGGCATGTCCAGCCAACCTTTCCCCGACTGAGGGCTGCATACATTCTTGAGGGATTGGATGATGGACATACATGAACTGTATAGGACCTAATGTTCAAATATAATAAAAACATGAACTAATAATTATTTATTTTTAACTAATACAAATATATTACGCAAGTAACATTATGCCTACAATTCTGGAAACTACCTGAAAATCAACAAACATTTATGACAGATTTGAGAGTATAATTTGTTGTTTATTTGTGCAATTTGAAATATTTTGATTTGATCTGGCAAGCTGCACAGAATAAACCTGGGAACCGAGGGTTGGACAAGCTATTTAATCTAGACAGTAAGTATTGGGTGGTTAAGTTAGATAAACTGCACTTACATTAGCATGAGACAGTCGCTGGTTAGCCATTTTTTATTTGCAATGCTATCATAATTTAATCAAGTTTGTAAATTTTGTTTGGAAAAATACATGCCATTGCAAGAACCTTCGCTTTAAAATAATCAAGGCTATATCTAAATAATTTTCTACACATTTTAATAATCATCATCTTCTTTTATTTAATAGTAAATATTGGAAAGGGACTCTATTCTGTGTTTCATTCAAGTGGACACAGTTAATCATGTTCTGGAACAGAGATTGCATCAAAACTTTTCTGGATGTTTGCTTGCAATTCCTGAATACTGTGCGAATGATTTGCATGGGGGGGTGTTAAATCCAGAGGTCGCGCTGGCCACAACCCCTTTAAGATCAGTCGTCCCAGAAAACACTCTTCCGTGTAGGCCACAGTGTTTCTGGCTGTATGGGCTCTGACATTGTCCTGTTGAAACCACTTGTTCCGCAACTTCTCTGTAGGTAATGTGTTGACATCTTTAAGTACCAATCACTGTTTATTGTGTGTTGAAAGAATGTGATGAATATACGACTACGTGAGATGGCACATCAGAAACCAACTTTCTGTGAGTACATGGGCAACTCATGCAGCTATATGGGGTTTCCGCGGACCATACTCGATAATTATTCTGGGCATTGACGTATCCATAGAGATAGAACCGTGCCTTGTCAGACCAGTACCAATCATCCAGTTCTTTCACCTCTGGAGTTACAGATTCCATGAACCAGTGACAATAAGTTTGACATCTTTCCAGCTCTCCAGGCAACAGTTGGGCGACATGGATTTTGTGGGGGTACACTCTAAAGGTTTTACACAACCCTGTGTGAGCACTGCCGGTGGAGAGCCCAGACTGTCTTAAATGGTGTCCCACAGACTTCTGGAAACTCGCAGCATATGCATCTTATACATTAATCAACTTTTCCTCATGTAACACCTTTGGTCAACCGCTGCTTTCTGTGCTCGTAACCTTCCCTTTCTCCTGAAACTTGTCATGTAGCCGCATAATGGAAGATTTGTTTGGAGAAACTGTTCTGTTCTTTTTTGAGAAGGCCTCCTGTATCTGAGCATAACTGCCGATGTGGCTATACTGCGTGATAATGAATATATGCTGCTGAAACGTGTACCCCATAGCTACTCAGGGTTCTTCAGCACCAGGAAGAGAAGAAAACAAATACATGTGTTTCCCCATAAGGTTATGTGACTTTCTGAACATCCTGTACTACAGACTTTTAAATCTACATCCTGGCAGGAAGACTCCTACAGGCCATTTTCGGGACCACTCTAAATATCCTAAGTAGTACTGTCTACTTAAAGATATAAACAGTTTGGAAACACTGTACAATAATGTAAAGTAAGTGATAATGAAGGAAGCCAACCTGAAAGGATAGTTAGGTTAGGCCTGGATAGAAACACACACTTCTCACTTCTTCACATTTCCACATCCACACAGCGAAGAAGTAAGAATTGGGAAGTGCAAAAAGTTTAAGTTGAAATTAAGAGTGAAGTGTGTTTATTTATATCCAGGCCTAACCTAACTATCCTTTCAGGTTGGCTTCCTTCACTATCAATTACTTAACATTATTGTACAGTATTTCTACAATGTCTTACTATACATTTCCAAGCTATTAGGCACTAATTAATTTTTTTCTCAAGATATAAACCATAATTTTGGAACACTAAGACTATTTTTAGAATTATTTAAGAATTTATGATTTTTGTTTCAACATATATTTAAGACTCTTTAAATAAAACATAAATTCACTAACACGGTAAATCCTATCTTGACCTGTTGTAATGTCACAGGTAGGCAACATCCTTAATACGGTCCTTTTCTCTTTGGATGTATTGAAATACAAAACTGATTAAACAGTTACAAACTCTATAGTATTGAGAAGTTTCATTACCATCAGACACAATGTGGATTCACTTATTTACACATTATTAACACTTGAAAAAATAAATTGATTGACAAGTTTGTTTAATCTCTGTAAAAATTGTATAGTTAGTACTTGTAATTGTGTAAAAATATTCAATGAAAAGTGTCCCAAAGACTGCAAATGCTACTTACCGCTGAGTCGTTTGTTAGCAACTATGGGGTACGGTGGTAAAGGCCCAATACTCTCCAACACAATCACGTCTTTTCCTCCATCTTGGAGGTATTTTTTGTTGTAGGCAAGTGTGTTGGCATCTACAGCTGAAGCTTCTGCTTGTTTCGTTAAAACCATTTGCACAGAGTTGAGATGTGACCCTGACCCTATTAAACAGTAACCAAATGATCTTATGTACAACCAAGTATCTCTTAAATTATATAATATCTATAAATGAGAGCTTCTGTACCTTTGAACATTTGATTACAACTAGAGAACCACTGGATTCTTTTGAATTAAGTATTCTGTATAATATATAGAATTTTACAGGGAATTCTACAATGTTATTAATAAACAAACAAAATATACAGAATTAATAGTTTTTCAAGGATTCTGTCTTAAACGATATGATCAATGGGGTACTCTTCTATTGAAAGTAAAATTCGTTTTTAAATGTGTCTAACTTGATCACCAAATCAACTGCAAGTACAAATAGTAATAACAGAATATATTTTAATCTTAAATCCAAAGAGAATTGATTGTTTGTTTTTTTGTTGTTTTTTTGTAAGGGTCGAGGTCTTCTTTTTCTATTGCACTGTTTGCAATATTGCATTCTAATTTGATAAATCAATTTATCACAACCTGCAACATTAAATTATAACAAGTTAACATTAATTTGTACTAGATATAACACTTAAAATGGCAATAATTGAACATAAATTGGGTATTTTAGCTGTCAATATTTGATTTTGTAGTTGCTAAAACCGTAATTATTATTTTTTCAAAGCAAAGTTATAACTTGANATTTTTTTTTTTAGTAAAAAGGGTTTCTTCGGCTGGTAATTAATACCCAGATAACGTTCTAAATCTTCAATATAATCTTACATTTTCATAGATCCAGACAAACAGACGACTTCACCACTAGTTAGGCATCTAGGATTCCAGAGAATTAAGGAAAATAGAATGTATATTTATATGTAAACACGAGCTTCAAGACCAAGTGACATTACTTAAATACTTGAAGAAAACTAAAGGTGTGTTCCTCAAGTGTATTTTATTCTATTTTTTTTTCTGTAGACTAAGCTTAATTCCTTAGACCTCTTGACCATTGGTACGGGTAGCAACAAAACCAAGAAATATATAAAACAGAAACCTGGATTAAACCTTCATACTCCACATTTACTGATAGTAAATCACTAGGAAATTTATTTTAACACAATTATTTAGTATACATATTATTTTACCATTTATTAAAGATGAGAACAAATTTGAATACTAATGAAATGAATGTGCTTGTTTATTTTCACATAAAGAATTAAATCTTGGCTGAATATTTGATATCACAGGACGAAGATAAATATCATCTTTTTCAGAGTTGATCAATATTTTGATTTTAAAATCATCAATGCTGGGAACGTTGATTTGCAAAATAAGTACAAAATGGCAGAAGTATGTTTAGAACCATTTTAGAAATTGTTGGAAATTCTGTCCTAATCCCAAGCCAAAATTCATTGAACTATTTTTTTAGGAAACTCAAAGTTTTAAACCTGTGTCACTTGATAACTGCAAATTTTTTTGAAATTTTAATGGCAGATGACTGACATTTTTGATTTCAATTGAGTATGGCTTATGAACCCAACCTAGTTTTTTTAGAATCAAAATTTTAAGGGAAGTATTTTTGAAACTGTGTGTCCAGTCACTTTAGATGATCAACTATAACTCTTACAATTAAATCTTCGGGAATGTTATTTTCAATAATAAAATCATTTGTAGCTGTAAAACTTTCAATTCGTTATGTGTTTAGAACCAAGGCTGCAGTGAAGTCATGTGATGCAACACGGGCGAGCGCTGCCAGAAACTTCTTGGATTCACTATCTGTTTGATTTTGAATTAATTTTTGGTCGTTACGCATTCAGAAACTTTTAATCGTAGCCAAATTTTTCGCAACCCCCACATTCAGCTACGCAACCATTTTGGGGAACTCACAAACCAAGAAAAATAGATGGTTTAAATTTTGTTTACGCTTACATACTTATGGAAACCTAAGGATGTGCATTTTATTTTTACATATATTACGAGTTTGAGGCCTTAAAAACCATAAGACTAGTGTGGATAGCTCCAAATAAAAAAGAAATAGAAAGGCAAAGGTGGGTAGACACACAATCATAGAGAAACTTGAGAATATGCATACAGAAGTTTGTTTTTTTACTTTTACATATTATGAGTCTTACATCTGTGTTGCTACTGGCGTGAATATTTCTAAAACCAAGAAAAATAGCAAGCTAAACAATGTATAAGTTTGTTTATTAAAGAAAATCTTAGGTTGTGTTAAACTCCACCATTTTTACTTATACTTTCTCCTGTGCTGTGAGCTTAACACCTCAAACATGACACTTGGTGTGGGGTGGCATCAAAACCAAGAAACATAGAAAGCTTATAATTTTTCCTACTTAGTGAAAAATAAGTATGTGCACCTTGGGTGTATTAAAAAAAAAATCATATAGTTCTCAATGCCATAGAATATTTGACTAATGTTGCGGGTAGTTCTGCATTTTAAAACCCATCAACTAATAAAGTTTTAACTTTACATACTCGTATACTGTGCTTAGGAAAATCTTTAGGTTGTGCACCTTAACCATTTAAAAAAACATATATACTACATATTAGATGTTGTGACCACCAATTCAGACAACTTAAAATGCAATTAACATTGTAGCTGGAAGTTGGCATGGGCCTATGTACTTTGGCTAACCTTAGTTTGTGTTTTTTCATGAAAGGTGAGTCTGATGTCCTAAGCCTCATTCTAATCAGGTGGGTAACTTCTAAACCAGGCATGTTAAACTAGCGGGCCTCATTCGCCCCAATATATGATTTTGTGCATCTCGTGGAGTTTATGATGAACCAACATTTAATTCAGCTCAATTCTTCTTTTCATAAGTGTGACTGTACGGTTTCGGCGAGTAAGAAAGAGGTAGAGATAGCTAGCAGGTTAGATATAGAAGGAATCAAGCAGTGACCTGCTAGGACTCATTCTGGCAGTGCGGTTGGTCCATGTAAGCATTGAAAGCACTGCTTGCCTACTTTCAGTGAAATAATTATTATATTAGATATATTAAAATAACATAAATATTTAAAAAATCACAAACATCATATATTTTGACAGCTTTTTTTATTTAAGTTTTGTTATTTTTCAAGTGTGTCTGTGGGGTAGTCCTCTCCACGAAGCCTCAATAATTAAGGATGTTACTATATCTGTAGAGGGTCTGGAGCTAGTCAACTGACAAAGTCAAAACAAGGAAATTTTAATTTCTAAAGGGAAGTTAGAAAGTTTCTACGACGATAATCCCCAATTGCGCTCAATTAGTAATAAGAACTTTACACCAATGAAAGCGATAGGGAGTCTAGGTGCATGAAAATTAGTGAATTACCACAATTGGGAACAGAGAATCTTGCTTACAAATAAAAATAAAATTCGGGTATACATAAAAACAAGTTTAGTCTATACGACAACTACATTCACAACTTAGCTTTGATATCTCGCCACCGGATCACATCACTTTCGAGTCAGTGTTAAAGTTAGCTAACAGTTCTTCCCTAAAAAAAAGAGTATGTAGTGCTGTCACTCAGCACAGGAGACCCACTCCAAATAGCTTGTATAGGAGACTAATTAAAAAATAATCATAAGAGGGCCACTTTGAATAGGTTCTAGGAGATCCAACTTTCAGACATTTGCCAGAGGAAGGTCTCTGCACCCTCCTACTCACACACTCGTTTCCCACTTTACTTCCGCCGTCACTTGTAGCACATTTGATACATACTACTCTTTAAATTATCTACTCAGCTCATAGCTGAACACAAATCACAAGTAGAATAATTTGATGGTTGTAACCCCCACCCCCCTCTGTTTTTTTGGGGTGCAAGGAAGGGCTCTCCCGTTGGTGACTCATGGCGAACTCTCTTAAGGTGGGATGGAAAGGGACATGAGAAAAAAACGGTGTTTTTGCTCTTTAAAGGACTAAACTCTTTTTTGTCTAAAATAAATATAATATTGCTTCAGTACAAACATAGAGAGTAACTTTATTCACATGTTGATATCAACCGTTCCTGAATATCTGTCATGAGCATAGTGGCATTAGACGAGAAACTTTTTAAATGAAATAAAAACGTCATTAAATTTCAGGACATCCTTGACAGATATTCAAGAAATGTGAAGAAACTAAATTCTATGTTTGTACTGGAACAGTATATTTTGGCCAAAAAAGAATTTTGCCATAAAAGCTTCAAAAACACTGTATTTTTCTTGCATCCCTTTCCATCCCACTTTAAGGATTTTTTTTAAACAAATATTAGCCTTGGAGGTAATTTAAAGTGTTTAAAAACATAAATAAGGTTGCACTGTGATGAATTTTGTAAGACTCTAATAATATACTAACTTGGACATTGGGTATAAATACTTGCTCAGAAACTAACATTTGGTGGCATGATCAACATTTCTTACAAAACATGTTCATTCAGAATCATCTGTTCAAAGTTTCACGATCGGAGGAACAGCCTTTTAAAGAATCAGTAAAATCATTCTATTTTTCCAGGAATTGTGCTGGAATTACCCAGGGTGCTAAATTTACTATTTACAAGGTATTGATTTAATTTTTTTATTCACCACAATTGTTAGTAGTAGCTTAATCTTTGGGCTTTGGATTAAAATGTGTTTTAGAGGAAGTGCATTTACATTAGTGTGGAAAGAGGATAGGAAAAACCACCTCTATTGTTTTAGACCAAGATTCAAACTTTTCTCTCTTTCTTTTGCGAACTTGATACCCGAAGAGCACAGTGGTGGCCAACCCATGGTGGGCGGACATAATTTTAATGGCATGCAGACGAGAATAAACTTTTAGTGTAAAAACTGTAAAATTACAAAAATCCTTTATCAAAGATTTCGGTTATTGTCTCTAGCACTGTGTACTTAAGGTTTTAGTTTAGTTGTTGGTTGTAGCATAGTGGATCAATGTGTCATCGCTGAAACAGGACTAATGACCATGTTTACCATTACGTTCCCTTTCCATCAGTTTTGTATAGTGTTCACTAGTTGATTGTTGGTGCGGGACACCTGCTATCTCGTTTTTAGCTATGCACAAGTTGTTTTTAATGTCTCTAAGCAATCCTTCTACTTCCAAACGAAAATATGAGGAGGATATTGCTTCCAGGGATTTCAACACAGCAAGGGAAAAGCAGTTTTTATTCACAAAACAAAACACATTGAAACCAGTTTGTTTTATTTGTGGGATTTGTATTCCTGTTCCCAAAGAATTCAATTCATAGCAGCATTTCAAACAAATGCATATGGCTTTCAACAGTAAATATCCCTCAACTTTACGAACAGACTTTATAAATAAAACAAAAACATTTCTGCATGGACAAGAAACTTAATTTCAGAAAAATAAAGTGAATAATTGGCTTCCCTTGTAAAAATTTCTTCTGAACTTTCTCTTCTCCTCGACCGAAAATAAAGATATATTCTGATGGCGAAGAAATAATAAAATTTAGCTTGCAAATATTCGCATAAATAGTGGCGATCTCAATGGTCAGAAAATGGTTGATGAGATCACACTTTTGCGAAATACTGTGATGCGACATATAGATGGGACGGCGGACAGTGTTAATTCACAAGTTGCTCCCTTGTTAGACACCTGTAAATATTTTTCCTTGGCCTTGGATGAAAGTTGTGATACTACTGATACAGCGCAATTAAGTGTTTTTATACATTGCATAAATGACCATTTTTATTTAATTGAAGAACTCCTTGACTTGCACCAAATGATTTCAACTAGAGGCGAAGACATTGCCGAAGAAATGTAGTGTCATTGAATGCAAAAAGATATAGATGACAAAATTAGACTGTGTACAGATGGAGCACCTGCCATGACTGGTAGGACAAAAGGGTGTGTGGCTTTGATTGAAGAATATTTAGAAAAGAATATATTTAAGTATTACTGTATTTTTACATCAAGAAGCACTCTGTGCCAATGATTTGAATTTATCGTCTGCCATTGATCCAGTGGCTCGTTGTGTTAACAAAATTTATGCAAGACCACTAAATCGTGGACTTTTTCGCGATGTATTTTTGGATAAAACAGAAGAGGATGAATTACTTCATTGCAGTGTACATTGGTTATTGAAAGACAAAGCACTTGAAAGATTTTGTAATCTGTGACACAATGCTTAGACATTTTTGCAAGAGATAAATGAACTGCCTGATGAGTGTGCACTTCTTAAGAAGGAAGAATGGCTGTGGGATTAGACTTTCCTGACAGATATAATGGTCCATCTGAACCATTTGAATTCATGTATGCAAGGTAAAAACTGTCTCTTTCCAGTGTTATTCAGTGCGGTATCATCTTTCAGAGATAAACTTGTTTTACACTGATTTTTCACAAATGCGACTAAATCACTATTCACAAATACAAGAATTAGCAAATAATTCTAAATTTCCACAAAATTTTACAAATACAAACATAATATAACTGTGTTGCAAAACTCATTTGAAACTAGATTCTCTGACTTTCGAGGAGATGAAAAAAGTGTTGAGCTGTTCACTAACCCATTTTCAATTTCTAATAAACCAACTTGTTCACTATCCAGCAGAAATTTAAACAGAAATACCAGACCTGTAAAACCACATTCCTCTTAAAAACAAATATAAGGAAATTATTGCTACTCCAATGAACCAAAATATGACTGAATTTTGGTAATTGATGCTAGTCAGTAATTTTGAAAATGTACATGTCCTGGCACTTAGATACTGTTGTCGGTTTGGTTCAACATGTTTGCAAACAGTCATTTTCAATCATGAACATAATTAAAAACAAATTCAGGTTTAAATTAACAGATGAGCATCTCAGACATCTTATCTTACTCAGCTGCTCAAAAATAATTCCTAATATTGATGGAATCATTAAGCACAAGCAGATTAAAAACCACATTAGTAGTTATTTTAAGCATGTACAACTTACTCACTAAACAATTCTGTACTGTTAAAAAATATAAAATATATTGTCTGTGCAATATGATATCTAAATATATTGTGTGAGCTCTTATTTATTAATTATTTATATTTTATAATTGATTCATATAACATTGTTTGTTTTTTTGTGGCACGCTTGAGGTACAGTATTCTAAATTTGGCACACCTCATAAAAAGATTGGCCCCCACTGCCCTTAGAGTATGTGACCATCAGTGTGGCCTATTTAAAATATGTTATGTATTTTACTTACTGAGTTTATCACCAAAAAATGAACTATTTTCTCCTTGTTCCTTAAGTTTCTTCAGAATTGCTGTACTAGCACTTAGTGAGTCTTCATTACTGTATGCCCATCTGGTGCCTCGAAGATCTAGGAACTCTTGGATGTGTTTACTGTCAAAATTACAACACTATTATAACAATAAACATTTAAAGAGGTAAACTACCTCATCAGTGCTTGCCACAGGTTAAATTAATATAGACTTGTATCTCTTCCATTAAATAACAAAAAGTAATTTTAAATTATCCGAATGTATATTTAGGTATCTTTTGTTTTTTCTCTGCCGTGCTTTCTACTCTCTGTCCAAGCTATTCACATAGTTATACGAATTTTATAGGAATGGGGTAGACATAATTTAGAGGCAGTGTAACAGTATTTTTGTGGAAGAAGATTTTGAAACATTTAGTAAAAATGTAAAGAAGAACATAGTTCACACTTTACGTTGCTGCCACTGGCCAAAGAGCTAATGGCTGTGTCTTTAATATAATTGATTGTTCAGCACAATCCCTCAATCTAGGTATAATTATATTGGACCTTACTAAAAGAGGAAAGCAAAACACAAACAGGAGGAAAAGGAAATTGGTAAAGAATGATAGGACAGCAATGTGAATTGTGAACTGTATTGTTCTTTTCTTTGTAAAAGCCATAGTGTGTTCATTCCATTTTATTTGTTTATATCCAGTTTTCTGGTACCTTCTTCCATTAATAACCAAATAAACTTTAATCAATAGACCCTACATCTTGTGAAAGGGTGAATATGAAGCTATTTGATTAACTGTTCGTGATGTAAACTCTGTAAACAAAAAAAAAATTGCCTAAATATTTTATGATACACACTGTTTTTTGATGATTTAACAAAAATACAATGACTGTTAAACATGAAACTGTAATTACCTTCCATCGATGTGAATAATTATATCAGAATAATACCCCTTCTCTTCAAGTTTATTTTTGGGGTGACTAAACACTGGTGTTACCGGGAGAAGCTCAGTGAATGCATTCTTGGTGTCTAGCAATTTTGTGTATGCTGATGATGACAGGAATGCTGTAAAATAAAATATTCTTAAATACATATCATTAGTCTTCTAAAAAACTGTGAACTGTTCACCCTGACCAGAATGCCAACTTTGCATCCTGGCAACCAGATCATGAGCAAGGCTGTGCTTTTAAAGCCTTTATCATCGCACAAATAGCCTTTAGCTTTGTTGAGTAGTATAGCTATATCCAGACATAATATTATAGCTGACCTCGGTGGTCTTGGGGTAACGTGCTCAGCTCAGGACCCAGTGTTCGTGGGCTCAAACCCAACCGGGGTTTACAAATTTATCTTCAGCGATAAAAATTCTTATAAAAACTGCCTTCGGAGGGGAAATAAAGCTGTCACTCTCGTGCCGATAGGGGCATATAAAAGAACCTTGAAAGGGTGAAAATAACTTTCCCGGCCAAAATTGGTAAGTCCTTTCGCTCTCGCTCATATACATTCTTATGTGATTAACGGGTCCCCAACCCTATGCCCGCGGGTACCATGGCGCCCGCTGAGCCTTTTACGTCTGTCCGCCACTTTTTGACTACAGCTGAAATGTTCTTGACTAATAATTTTAATCTGTCACTTTTCCGACAAAAATCAAGTTTGTGATTATCTCCAGGTATGCTGTTCTCAAGAAGTT
>CABFOV010000162.1:29229-53916 GCA_902141375.1 Timema poppense | reverse complement strand
CCCCCCCTCTTTCCAATCTCTCCTTCTCATTCCTCTTTCTTCGCCAGCTTATTTTCAAAGTGTACTTTTACTCGGAACCACAGTAGTTTCAGGCTGAATGGTTTTGCTTTTACCTAATCTCAAATACCTACCCCCTTCCATCATTCTCTTCACACTCACTAATTTGCCTTGAAAAATTAATTGGTGCCCGCTGCACTACCGTTAGTTTTGAATGTGCTCTAAGGTATAAAAAGGTTGGGGACCTCTGATATAATCATTCGATTCAGAAAGTGCATGTTAAACACCCCAAATAAATTGGAAGGGGGGGATATCTCTATTGCATGGAAATCAAACCAGTAAACAGCTTAACTAAAATTTTAAAAATACATCAAAATTAATTAATAATTATTTTAAAATGAAAAAACTATTTCATTTGTAGCATTGGGCTACGAGAATTGAAAATAAACTTGTTTCTTACCCCATTGCACCACTCCCAGCGCCGATGCAGAACACCAACGGGAGAAAATATCAATCACAACTACGCGCACATGTGGTCTGAATTAGACTGGGGACCAGTGTTGTTATGAAGTAGTGACAAAGAACTTGAGATGCAAAGAGCTCTATCGGCAAATACATTTAACTCGTCTATGTTCTAGGATAATCTCGAAGCTCTAAGAAACTGTTTTGAAGCTATGGTGTCATGCGCGTATTGTTCAATATGTTGTCCCCTACCCTTTTTTCTGTCTATCCATTTTCTCTGGGTTGTGTTGTATATATAGTGGCGGCAGGACATCTTGTCGTCACTCTTGGACTTGATTATATTTGGGGGAGGAGAAGCTCCGGCTTCAGATTGTTAAAATGTAAGGTCTTCATTCTCTTTGGCATTTTAGTATATTTTCCCTTTGTTTAATATTTTTGTTACATATTTCAAAATTCTCTTTTGACCATTTCTTAAATGCTTTAAATAAAAATAAGATCTTTTTTTTATTTTCTACGTGGTTAATTTTATAACTTAGTCGTGTCTATAATATCGATTGTTGAGATAATGTCGATTTAATTACTAGCTCTGGGAGGGATCGATCATTGAACTTGTGATATTATCGATATCTTCAACTCAGTGAAATAATGTCATTATTGAATTCTATTAGTTACATATTTGATATGTTGACCTTTTGTAAATATTTGGAACTTATTAACTGCTTAAATTTACATAATGAGTAGAATGATCTTATTTTACTATGAAATCGTTAAGCTTCAACGTATGGTTAGATAATTAATTGTCTTTTGAGAAGTTCTATGGAATATATTTTTATTATAATGAGATTGTTTAGCGTTAACTGCATAACAGAATAGGGGGTAATTGTTCTGAGATTATTAAGATATTTTTGGGTTAATTCTTATGTTTTATAAGAAATGTATTTTACTAGTTAACTAATGAGGATAAGATGATTATGACTGTTATTCCGTAAATAAACTTTACTAATGGAAGTCTTGACGTTATGATAAGGTTGTTGTTGAGCTAAAGCCACATTTGATTATGTTGTTGTTCTTTAATGCTGGCGCTCAAAATAATGAATTGGCGTTTCTTTTAAAACTTCGCATGTTGTCAGAATGTGGGAATAATAGCTGGTCGAAAGCTTCTTGTATATTTCAAAGATTATTTCTACATAATATATTATTATATATTTTCATATGATATTAACTTCTTGATGAATAAATATCAACTTAAAACTAGTTCATGCATTTGTTAGTCTGATGGTTCACCATACCCATAGGTAGTGTATTTTTACATGTCTTTTAGTTTTACTTTAATTTTGGGATATATAGCTTTTCGTTAATGAGCTCTACGAGGTTGACCGTCCATATATTTACTTCCACAACTGGTGTGGGTTGCGAGATCTTAGTTTCGAATGTTTGATCTGAGGCATTCAAGGACAGAACTCCAATCACTCACTCCTATTGACCCCTTTTTACCCCTTTGTTATTTATTTTTCTTTGGACCATCTGTTTATTCCTTATTTTAGTTAAGGAGGGTTCACAACTAATCTAAATTTTTTATGTTGCCAAGTGAATAATGCAGAAAACTGCACTTTGATATAATTTCTTGTTCAAGTGTAAACTTTTATCTAACTTTCTAGTTAATCAGCTGTGAGATAGAATATCTTATGGCACCACCAACCATCCAATCAGCTTCTTCTTGGTTTTATTTCATTTTCATTAAAGGGTTTCATAAATGTTACTGTTTATCAAAGCATCTTAACAAAATATCAATATTCTGTCATCTATGATTAATACCTGCTTTATTAATGTAGATGAGTTTGATTAAGAGAGATTTCTAACAAACGTCACCTTTTAGAAACCTTCATGGCACATTGTATAAGTCACACCATGTCGAACAACCAATTAAATCAAACCGGGCCAGTTATAGTTTTTATGTGTGCAGGCATAGATTATGTTAAATGTAATTTTATTTTATTTGTTTTAGGTATTTAATGTTCACTTTCTGAACCGACTGCTGATTATATCAGCACACGAGAATTTCTATGAGCGAGAGCGAAAGACCCTACCATGTTTTCCAAGAAAGGTAATTTCACATACCTTCTAGGATTATCTTACACACCACAATCGACATGAGACCAACAGCTTTACTTCCCCTCCGAAGGAAGTTGTGCTATGGATTTTTATCACTCAAGAAAAATATTTTGACCCTAGCTGGTTTTGAATCCAAGAACATTGGGTCCTGAGGCGAGCACTTTACTTCAAGAGCACTGTGGTCAACTAATTTGATGTCCAAATTGTGAATATTATTGATGCTGATGTTAGGCTTGTTTCATGAATTTGGTAAAAATTCTTCGTTGTCATAAAACAATAAGATTGTTTTTAATAAACTTGTATAAAGTTGAAGAGCTGTGATGCTCCCATTGCACAAAGACCCTCTCACCTATATCCACAGTGTCTGAGGTGAATGGGTCAACTCTGTCCGGCAGAGGGCCTGCTGCTCTTGATTCATACATCAAGGTGGCTTCACATCCCACCTGCTCCTCGAGGTACTGTAGGACCAGCTCGTACAGTTCCACAGGGTGGCTGGGGCACATGTAAGTCACCAGACGTAACTTGGGCTTCCCCAACGGCATTTTGACTCTAAAACACGACATTTAGTTCCGGGGATGTGACGACAGTTTAAAAGCTGAAATATGAGGTCAAAGTGTAATCATAATTATTTATTTCACTGCCGACTATATAACATACTGAATGGGCAGGGATGAAAAGGGTAGATTATTTAGAGTATATGTGCTTAAATTAGTTAGGGGGAGGGAGGACTAAATTGAGGAAAAAACACCCTCAATACACCTGACTGGGATTTAAAGCCCAACCCACCAGTTACTAAAAAACAAGACTTGATAAACCTGAAATATAGTTTATGTGCTCATTGCTGTGGGTTCCACTAAGGACATTATACATTAGGTAAGTAGTTAATAGTCATACATTTTAGCACAACTTAGCTTTACTTCCAAGATCAAAATCAGTCCCCTAGAATCCGTTGGCCTCCTGATGTGGCAGGGGGGAAGAAATGGAAGCACTATTCTCAAACCAGTTTCTCAACAATGCAAGCACAAAGCTTCTCCTGTATTTTCTCAAACTAGTTTCGAACCACACCATAATATGGTGGACTCTACGACAATCTTGCCGAGCAACATCCTCAACAAACTTTTTAAATGAAGATAAAAAGTTTCATTAAATTCCAGGACACACCTCGACAGATATTCAAGAAATGTTGATATCACCATGTGAAGAAAATATTGTTTCTGCTGGATAATTATTTAATTTATTTTGACCAAAAAGATGTTTTGATATAATTTTTTTTTGCAAAAACACTCAACTTTTCTTCCATAAATCTCCACCTTAAGACCATGGTAGAAAGGGGCGGATCAAAGGCAGCATTTAGATTTGCTTCAAACCTAATAAATAGGTTTTTATGTGCTAAAAATAGTAAAACTATTTGATTGTGCTTACAATTTTAATAAAACAAATACAATTTTTGAAATAAATTTTAAAAATGCAAATAAATGACCCTCTAAGTGTATGGTTCAATGACCACACCTCATGATTTGATAATGAAAATAAGTTCTAAGCAGCGGCTTGGTGTGTGTTTGAGGAGAAAGGGTGCAATTAGGAGACCTTCCCTCCCTGCTCCCACCCGATAACCTCAAAAAAAAATCCCGTGTTTAGTGGATTTAGGTAATGAGACGGAAACCAGTGTGGTTCCATTGAGTCATCAAAATTAAACTTTTCCTTCTAGAGGAACCTAGACAATAGACACATATTTTCTTGGAAATATATATTTAGGCTATCAAAAAGATAAATTAAATATCAATCTTGTACTAAAATGAGCAACATCACTTAGGCCTATGTTTATTACTCAAAACAAATAAAAGTTTATTTATTACAAGGTTCCCATGTACCAGGAGAACTTAGAAAAAAAGAAGGAATTTGTTATGTCTGGAAAACCAGAAATTTAATTAAACCAATGGAATATTTAAGATCAAGCATTACACAGTAAGCCTTTGAATATAATAAAAGAGAACTGAAGTACTCTGATTCAAACACATCTATCCCTCTTCTCTCGTGAAACACGTTGTGTAACATGGCATATATTTCTTCATTGAGGTTGAATTCGTCCTCTTTTTAACACTGATTACATTACTTCAAACCAGTTGAATTTGATGAAATATGCGTTTTCATTCCTCTATACCAGTTGTACACAACCATTTTCAGCTACCGCCACCCCCCGGTAGATTATCACATTTCCGCGCGACCCGCAACTCCCCCCTATTTCTCAATTTTTGTTGGATTGTTATAAAGAATCTCTAGTAAATATTGTTTTCTTTTCATTTCTTTATTTTATACAAAAATCAATGTAACACTGTCATCATAAAGGTATAAAAAAAATTAGTGTGAAGGCTGTCACTGTTTAGTTTTCATCAGTTCTTGAATAATGGGTTTGATAATTGACAAAGCGCACTCCAAATCGCTTTCCACTTCAAGTCAAAAAACGCTGTTCAGTTGTTATGAGGCGGTGACCTGGTGGTCTAGGGGTAAGGTGTCGGACCTCTGTGCTGGTGGCCGGGGTTCAATCCCCGGTCCCGGCATAGATTTATCTGATTACCAAACCTTTCCTTCACCTCT
Organism: Timema poppense; assembly: GCA_902141375.1. Taxonomy (NCBI): domain Eukaryota; kingdom Metazoa; phylum Arthropoda; class Insecta; order Phasmatodea; family Timematidae; genus Timema; species Timema poppense. The sequence goes on along the minus strand of CABFOV010000162.1, from coordinate 48,750 downwards.
GACAAGGCATCTTGTGAATGTGGGGAATGCCAGACCTCCACCGTGGTTCGGATTCCACGTTAAACTGTATTCACCCTACCATTACACATTAGCGTAAGTGCGTATAAACCGAACGGGTAGTAAGACGCGGTGCTAATAATAATAATAATAGTTGTTATGAGAGTCAAAGTTGAAATTTTTCTGGTGTCGCACGTGGCCGCAATAATAGCTAAGAGGGAGGGTAGAAAGGATAATTTGGGGCGAATCTAAGTATAGCGAGATTAAAAATAAACATGTGCATGTGCACAAGCGTCTTACTTTTGGCTGGTCACCTAATAGACGAATTATTACTACTGATAAATAATGTTCCCATCACCACAAGAAAAATTATCTTATCTACTCTGCTAAAGGGACTGAAATAGAAAATTGATTCAGTTCTTAGATGATTTTTTAGGTTATTTTCTACTTGTTTCGGTATTTCATGCGACCTACAGACGACATTTCCCCCCGATAGTATCAATATTGAATCAGACTAACTCATAATATAAATGTATACTTTAAGATTTGATTAGAAATAAGGAATTTTCAAAACTATTTCTAGTAGTACGCCATTTTCTGTTATTTTTCTATTTGGGTAAGGTGAACTGCTAACGACTGGCAGATGTGTTAGACACAGGGGTTCATCCCAGCTGCTACCCACAATCTTCAGGGTTATTCAGATAACCAGGTTAAATACCATACAGGTTGTAGGAAGTGACAAGACAGGTATTTCCACGCGATGAACTTGAGAGTCAGCGACTCCAAATGGCGAGACGTCAAAGTTGGCACTAAATGCACCTGAGGGGTAGGCAACTCATTACTCTTCAGCTCAAAACATGTGAAGTCTGGTATAAATTATAAATTACGACAAGTGACAAGTAACAGGCGTTGAATTGCGTGGCAAGAGGTACCATCCATCGTGTGTTAGACGAGGGGATGGTAGGGATGCATGTGTTGGTTTGCAATGGCGTGCTGCAAGTGTTTCTTTCTCCCTATGTGCATACAGCGAAAAATTTAACGTTTCGTAGACCCGCTATCTGGCAACGCCGACCTCAAATTCATTTGGTGTAAATACTTGCCCCCTAAAATCTGTATAGTTCTTTATCTGGAGATCTGAATTATCATGTATGATGGAATCGGGAACTACTTTAGTATCAACAGATAGGGAAGGGGTACAGATGTGGGCACGGGCATAGAGAGTATTTTTTTAAGGGAGGTCCGTTACTTTGATTTTAGCTAATACTTTTGTACGTAGAGTCTTTACACGATAGGTTTAAAACAGGATGACAGTTCAAAAATCATATGTTTAGGTTTTGGGTTGCCAACACGTCACTCTTTTGTTATAAATCTTAGGTTTTTTAATTATATGTTATATTTTACATTTAAAATAACGTAAACTTGAGTTTTCTCACACTATTTCATTACTTTTAATCATTTCTTTTTACCCAATTCAAAACAATATTTTAAACATTATTAAAAGTACTTATCCTCAGTTTTGGAATGTTATCTATGATGTGTAATATAGTGCATACATCAATACCTTTTAATATAGGCATCGTATTTACTTGGAAAAGAGAAAATACTTATTATTTTATGATTATTTTATTGTATTTTGATATATTTAACCAAATAAAATATGTTTACAATGATAGACCACCGCAGTGGATAAAGAACTTGTATCCGTCACGTTCAATCACATGGTTTAAATTCGTCGGTTGCCATTTTGAAGCTATATTCGTTAGATCTTTAGTGAAAGTGTTGTGAATAGTAATTGTTTTAAGTGAATAAAACGATAAATAAGCTTTGTGCCCGACCTCAAATAAATATAAATAATATTGGCCTAAATTATTGTGGTTAACTATTACATTCATACATTACCATATTATCCAAAGTGACAGATGTCAGCTGTTACTATTAGCACCGCGTCTTACTACCCGTTCGGGTTATACGCACTTACGCTAATGTGTAATGGTCAGGTGCTTGTGAGATGAAATGGAGGACATACAGTTTAACGTGGAATCCGAACCACGGTGGAGGCCTGACATTCCTCACATTCACAAGATATCTTGTCAGCTGTTGACGTAGGGATACATTAGGGACTACCCTATTTTTAGTAACTTTTTGTGCTGTCATCCAAGTAAACTAAGGTTGTGAATGTACTCTCTGTGACGCTACACAAGCTACTAGATTTACTTTCACATATCCATACGTCAAGTCGAGTTATCTGCAGTGGCGTAACTATAGGGTGCTGTAGGTGGTAAAATGCAGCAGACCCGCGCCCAAAATTAATTTGGTAAGAGATTAAAGGGTTGTCTTTTAAGGCTTTTTGTTTCGTATAGATCTTATTATTCAATCAAAAAACTACTCAATAGTCACTTTATTGTGAATAATTTCATGCACTACAAAAAAAAGCTCTGTACTTATTTTTTTTGTAAATTTAATATTTAACAAGATACAAACAAATCTAAAAAAATAAATCTTTATATCATAAAAAATTTCGCAGAGATCAAAGCAAGAAGAAAGTAGTTTTTAAATGTCAATGTTTGTTTAGCCTTCATATAAGTGTTAATATTGATTATAATGTTCTTATAGTATTTATTAATATAGTCTTATTCAATTCAGATCAGGTTTTTTACATTATATAATTAGTGTCCACATTTTATAAGACAAATGTAGACCTGTATCACGTCATTTATAAAGAAATTCCAATATTAAATGCCAATGTTATTTATTATAATCTACAATAATTACACGTAAGATTTTTGTGAGGGGGGAGCGGGGGGACCATCAAAGTTTAGTCACGGCCCATTACTGCGTAGTTACGCCTCTGGTTATCTGCATATCTGCAGCTTTTACTTTTGATAGCTAATATAATTGATTATAAAATAATAATATAGTAAAATGTTATCAATATCATCCTTGCGGGTGGCCTGTCGGTCTAGGGGTAAGATGTCGGACTCCTGTACAGGGGTCCGGGGTTAAATCCTCGGTCCCGGCACAGATTTATCTGATTGCCAAACCCTTCCTTCACCTCTGACAAGACGTGTATTAATCACAAATTGTGAATGTGTGGAATTTCAGTCCTCTACCGTGGTTCGAATCCCACGTTAAACTGTAGGTCCTCCATTTCATCTCACAATCACCCTGCCATTACACATGAGCGTTAGTTAGTGCGTATAACCCGAACGGGTAGTAAGATGCGGTGATGATAATAATAATAATTGTTGCTAGCCAAAGGGGCTGCAAGCAAGACATCCAGTTTTACTTACCTGCACAGGTGAGCATGTGGTCTCGATGTCAAGCTCATTTGGTCTGATTTTTTTTGGATAATTGGAATTAGGGGAAGGGGTCAGGGCTAGAATCCTGGTAGGAGGAACCGATGTTTTTTAATAGTTTCCCACTTTCCCTTCACGCGAACTCAAGTGCATTTCCTTAAAATTCCACCTTCCTCAATTGATGTATTTATATGCGTATAGCTCAGACCAGAGCGAAAAAACTCACCAAATCCTATATTATTATTATTATTATTATTATTATTATTAGCACCACGTCTTACTACCCGTTCGGGTTATACGCACCAAATCCTATAACCATGAAGGCAGTGGCACACCCAAAAGAGGGGGCAATAGGGGCATTTGACTCCCTAAAGACCATGAATAATGTTAAAATAAATATTCAAAGTCATATTTCTGAAATACCAAATTTTAGTGACCATGTCGGTGAGCGAAAGTAATTTTTTTAAATCAGAATGTAGCCGTACTCTTACTATAATATTCTGTCACATTGGCATTAATGTTATTGATCGTATCGTGCACACTGGCACTAATAATATGCTATAAATAGTACAGTTCTTACCTGTACTGAATCAGTACTAGTCCGGGTGTAGAATGAAGCGTCTGGCACTGATTAACTCGACCTCTTACGACAGTGAACACGCACAAAGAAAGCCAGAGCTAGTTGCCGACTGGCGGAATCCAGCCGGCGGCAGACGTGAGTCAAACCTCTTGTTTTTATTAAACACTCCTCACATGATATAAAAATCGTGGTGATGATACGAAAACATTCATCCCATTCTTATCTTCAGTTTTGTAGCTGGCCTGGAACGGATTCAGGTCACACGATAACAACTTTGATGTTGATATGAACAAAAAAACAAGTGTTATAAACTTGATATTCAATATTCATGACACAACCACGTGAACAACGCGGGAACCTTGAAGCGCGGGATTTTCAAACTTTCAAAACAGACTTAAGGCTTATGGCTCGGCCAGACTGACAAGCGTGCGAGCGAGCGCGTGATTATCATTTAACTCTAGATAGTTGTTGACAAGGAAGCAATGGTTCGAATCTTGGCTCAGTGAACTGAGGTTTTTTTGACAAGTATTTAATATTGTGGTTTTCTCATCCTCTCTCCACGATAATGGTGATTATTATTTGTAAAGGCCTACTTTGATTATAATATTGAAGTATTTTAACATAATTATCAGTTTTACATATTATATATATATATATATATATATATATGTATATATATGTATGTGTGTGTGTGTGTGTGGTTTATGATCTTACCAATTACATTAGGCCGTTGGTAGCAAGTGTTCCAAACCTATCGATAGTAATAAAAATGTCAAATGAGAAGTTTTTCTAGTACTTAATGAACCAACATACAATAATATTGCCTAGCGCCTGTAAACTAGACTGTACCGGGTCAAGCCTGCTCGCTCCAGTCTGGCCACCTCTCATCACAACCATTGTGTTCTATTTGATATTTTAGTCGCTCCCCCAGTCTGGCCGTCCCCTTGCGGACAGAGCAGTCCGTCGAACTTCCGATCAACCGGGAAACTAGATACACTAAGGGCTGCCCGAAGGGACGGGGCATGAATGATCCGTGGAAGATAATTGTCATTCTTGTCTCAAAAATTGTTTAAAGCGGAAATGATAAAAAATTTAAAACTTTTGATAGGTACTATTTTTATTTTTATAATTTTTTGGTTCGAACATCTTATCGATATTCATGAGGCTTACAGCCGAGTTTAAAGAATATTTTTATTTAACTCGCATAAAGATTGTATATGCAATAATTAAAAAACACATAGGATATTAATAAATATAATGATTTGCTTTCAAGGTAATAAGAAAATGATTGGTTGAATATTATCTGGGATATATTCTTTACTTTGTCTCGTTCCATATCTTATGTTAGAAGAAGAGATAAAGTTTAAATATATTCTTTACATTCTTTCGTTTCATATTTCGTATTAGGAGAAGAGATAAAGGTGGAATGTATTCTTTACATTCTCTCGCTCCATATCCCGTGTTAAGAGAAGAGATAAAAGTGGAATATATTCTTTACATTCTCTCATTTTACATCTTGTGTTTAGAAAAGAGAAGGGAGGAATATATTACTTACATTCTCTCGTTCCATATCTTGCGTTTGTAGATCATTAATGTACATTTGCGGATATTCTGGACGATTAATAAGAAGAGGGCACAGAAAAAAAATATTGATTCCGGAGTGGCGAGCTCAGTCCACCTCCGCACGATATCATTTCCCTTTTCTAGTCTTCTTTTATGTTCGCCAACGTCCCGTGACCTGTCCCCCGAGATCAAAAGGTCAGTGGCCCTCGTCCACCAGGGAGCTCCTCTAGAAGGCGTCTCGTGACGTCACAAACGGACGAAAGTCCCACCGACCTGTCTTAAATCCACGGCCGGCAGACGACGATCGTCCGTATGCGCCGTCAACCCCCTTTGCCCCCCCCCCCTCGCCCACACAGATGACCTCACCCGGAAGTTTCAATCACCATTCCGCTTCAGAAGAAAGTTTTCAAACCTCCCTCCATGCAAGTGCTGGTGTAATTCTTCTTTTCTTGACCATCTCGTTCAACTTAACACGAGTAGTCAATAGACTTGTGTTAAGACGCACCAAGGAACACAAGAACCAACATCAAAAAAATATATAACTCGCAATGGCCTATTCTTATAGGCTCCAACTGAGATGTTGTACTTTCTTATATAGAGAGGGTATTGTAATCTAGAAAAGTGTCTACCTCGTGATAAGTTTTCTTAGTATGGAATATTTGGCCGTGAGAAATGCAATGTCCAATTAGGTCAATGTTTGTGCACACTTTTAGAAAAGGACGTTGCTCAGGGTGAACTATAACGTGGAGGTTGTCTATACGCGTCAAAATGATATGGTGCTATGATCATGATTATGAAGGTGTGGAGTCAGTGGACATCTTAGACCTAACTTGACATTAGTTAACCAGACCATGGTGACTATAGGAACAGTTCTCCTTCCGGGAAAAATACCTATGGTGCTGCAAGGATTCAAACGCGGGACCGCTAGGCCTAGAGTCCGGTCGTGATTACAATCGGTCTAGCTTGAAGAGTCTTTGTGCCTCTGAACAAAAAAAAGGAGGGATCTTTTCCAAAACGGTTTTGATGTATTTTGTTCAAACCTGATTTTTAGTCGTTATATTGGCATACTTCACGGTAAAATAAATGAGCTTTTGATTCTAACCATGAAAATTAATGGTAGTGACTTATTATTTATTTTTTGAAAAATTTAATGTTTCGAAAATAGCGCCAGCAACTTTGTTCAAATTGGGTATATGGTAAGTGTTTAACATAATAGATAAATATGTACTTGTTTTATCTAAAATTCTTTATAATATAAGGGTAAGCTACTGATTACCAATTTTTAAAATCTTTTTATGAGAAAGAATTAAAGATTTTGTCTAATATTTTATTTCTATTATAAAAATAAATATAAAATATTTTTTAGCCCCGCTTCTTTACTATTATTTTTATTATTATTATTATTATTATTATTATTATTTAGAACCGCGTTACACGCTTATGTTCTAATTATGCCAATGGTGTTAAGGATTAGGAAGGTCATATTTAGAGAAGTGTACTCATATTTGGGTAGAGTGAGAGTGGAAAATAATTTTGGAAAAACCACCCTCAGTACACCCGACTGAGATTCGAACCTCTATCTTCCCATCATCGGCAGTATAATCTACCGCAAGACCACGCGGCCACCGAATCAGGTCTAGCTGGTATTGTATTAGTAAATTATTTAAGCTACTAGCTATCATAACCAGGCGAAACAATGACAATGTCAACTTTCTTGCTGTAGGTAGTGTTGTGGTTTATGCGCAAATCTTTTGTTCAAGTCGGTGACCTGGTGGTCTAGGGGTAAGGTGTCAGACTTCTATGCTGGCGGCCGGGGTTCGATCCTCGGTCCCGGCAAAGATTTATCTCATTGCCAAACCCTTCCTTCACCTCTGACAAGACATCTTGTGAATGTGGGGAATGCCAGGCCTCCACCGTGGTTCGGATTCCACGTTAAACTGTAGGTCCTCCNGGTCCCGGCACAGATTTATCTGATTACCAAACCCTTCCTTCACCTCTGACAAGACATCTTGTGAATGTGGGGAATGCCAGGCCTCCACCGTGGTTCGGATTCCACGTTAAACTGTAGGTCCTCCATTTCATCTCACAATCACCCTACCATTACACATTAGCGTAAGTGCGTATAACCCGAACGGGTAGTAAGACGCGGTGCTAATAATAATAATTTGTTCAAGACCTTTCCATAAAGATCTAAATAACCCTTTTTTTATGGCATCAGGAGCCAAGTAATAATAACGTTCATACATTCACAGATTAACGTAAATTATAGAGATTGTCTTATGTAGTGTGGTTTAAAAAAACACGCACGCAAACACTAGAGATGTAACCAACAAGGTGAGAGATTTATAAAGTATATCTAGATATCCTTAAACGAATACATTTATTTAGTGTTATGGTCACTCCAGGACAATTGAAGTTATTTGAGAGTTCTTTTTACGGTTTCGAAACGTCAGAGCCCAAATCTCATAAGGCAGTGTTTCTCAAACCGTGGTACGCGTGATCTCAGAGATACGTGCAGTATTGTGGTAAGTGACGTGGAACCGAGTTTTATTGATCATAAAATATTTCTTAATTAACAATAAGTCTGATAAAAAGCATTAGCGGCTACTATTAGTATCACTGATTTGGTTATGACTTTATGCTGTCGGTAGTACAAATATATTATACGTTCCAAGCGAATCAAGACGGAAGAAGTGGGTGACCTGGTGGTCTAGAGGGTAAGGTGTCGGACTTCTGTGCTGGGGGTCCAGGTTTCAATCCTCAGTCCCGGAACAGATTTATCCGATTGCCAAACCCTTCCTTCACCTTTGACAAGACGTGTATTAATCACAACTTGTGAATGTGTGGAATGCCAGGCCTCCACCGTGGTTCGGATCCCACGTTAAACTGTAGGTTCTCCATTTCATCTCACAATCACCCTAACATTACACATTAGCGTAAGTGCGTATAACCCGAACGGGTAGTAATACGCGGTGCTAATAATGATAAGATGGAAGAAAGCAACGCTATACATATGAAATGCTAAACTTAGGGAATGAATTCAGTAATTATAAACTTCGCACTTCATAATTACTTAGTTGTATAGCGTTGCTTTCTTCCATATTTATGCCATTATAGGTTTGTTTTAATTTGTAATGAACCTTTATACTCTACAAAATAGGAAGCATTTGTATATTTTTTTAAAGTAAGATATGAAAGGGGTGCGTAGGTTAGATCGTGGCTCCGAGAGTGTTGAGCGACTAATGAAAGTTTGGGAAATATTCTTGTGAAATAGCACCGTGGTGGGGTGGGGATGGGGATGGGGACCGTTCACCTTCGTATCACGGTCGATTAACCAAGGTATAAGATATATGATTACTCTCTAACAATGAATCGTATCAACGTGCGAGTTTCTGCATTACTTCACTTGACAAAAGAAAGAAAATGGGAACAAGGGAAATAGTTGGGAGGGAAGGGTTTCATGGTAAAATAAGCATTCTATTATTTTTAAACGATAAAATTGTTTTACCTCTTTCAATTACACTGTTTTCTCATGAAGAGTCCAGGTTATCTCACTACACTGAATATAACCTCTGAGGTAACTGTAGGTCTTATGGAGAAGAGCTTTATCTTCGCTCTCTCGCGGTTAACTGTTGCCAAATATCCCTTCCAGGGATGTCGGATGGGGGTGTTCTGAAGGTAAGAAGAAACGACTGGCAACCTCGATGCACCATCATTGCAAATTGTCTTATATCCAAGTGAAGATTGTCCACACGAAAACTAGAAAATGACCTTTAATAGTCCTTTAATAGTAACCACACAGTTCCCTCAGGGGTGATATCTAATGCACTACTATGCGACGCCTGGTTTGAGCTGTATTACTCTAGGCTCACACGTTCTCTCCGAAAAACAGTATCAGGGTTACGTCACGTGGTCACGTGATGAGCTCTAAGCCAATCACAACATTGTAGCACCATCCGCGGTGTCAGCTCAGTGTGATTTGAAATTAGTGTTTGTTTGAACCTTCTCCGACAACATAATTCAACCTGATCAAATTTGTAAACTGATCGACTCAATAGGTGCTCATGCGCCTATAAATTGAGATACAAGCAGATATATGTGTATACTGTTTCTGTACGAGGGTTTGAAATAGCTCGTGGGTTCTGTTTCAAGTTTTGTTTTGTTTTGATTTGTTTCACGATACAGCATAGTAATTATATGAGAACATGCATCTTGTTGTGCTGATAGTCAACTGTTTCTAGACCCGCTTCGATAGGTCAAATGGTCTAAGGGTGGACGCGTGCTAGACTCGTTTTGTCATAGGGGCCACAATTAAAACTTGAAAACAATTATTTAAAATTAATAAATTTTGTCAGAATCATAAAAAATAATTTAAAAATACTTATTAAAAAAAGGAAAATTAAGATTATACATAATTTTAAGACTTAGGCCCTTACCCTATATTTCTAGGCAGAAATATGTAACCTTTTACTTGCAGCGTTTGTGTGAAAGCTTACCTTAAATTTTGTGTTAACGTCATTTTAATAATTGATAACAAACGCGTGTCCGTAAAAGTGATGTATCGAGTATGTGTTAATTTTCACATGAGAAAACAACCGGAATACATCTGTGTGCTGCCAAACAGCCACGATACGTGGGGCGGAGGAGGATGGGGGTTACAATTGGTAACATGGTACCGGGCCCGGGCCCTCTCTATTTGGAAAGGCGATGGGAAGTGAATAAAGTTCTATTTAAATATAGATATTTCATTGTGTGCGTAACATTTCAGTGTTCAGTTACGTATTAATTTGTGTACATTGCTTTTGTTTTTTAAAAGTGGCAAAAATGTTGTAAAAAAAATGTACAGACTTGAGTCGACCAGTAGTGTTATAACAAAGTTGAATTCCCCTCGATGTAAATCATACCCCCGACTGAAATAAGCTCTCCCATTCTCTGGAATAAAATTGTCCCCCACCCCTATATTACACTCCCCTCTGATATTATCGAATAGTAAGCCAAAAAAGGTCTTCTATCAAATTCAAAATATCTTCTATAGGCGTTCAATTCTCAAAAAAGGTGGCATTGGAAGACCATTTAAAATAAATTCTATAATAAGTATTTGCTTTTCCAAATATTTCCAGGCAAAAACAACTCTAAATAGCTTCTAGGGAGATTCATTTTTTTTTTTAATCTGGAAGAGGACCACTTCATATATCGTCTAGATGCATATCATTTTCAAACATTTACTGATGGAGAGTCCCTAGGTACCCTTTTGGTATGGGAGTAAAAGTTTCCTGGAAACATTTTTGTTGTTGTTGTTGTTGTTGCTAATTGCCCCTAATTCAAACAAGTAGCAAGACGCGGTGCTAAGATTTTATTGATTTATTTATTTGAGGTATTTAACGTTCACTTTCTGAACCGAGTGATTATATCAGCGCCAGTGGTGTGTCGTGAATTGTTGCCAGGGTAAGCAGCATTAGTTTAAACTGTACCTGTGAATCGTTCACACCCCTCATTGTAATACTTATTGATCAGTTATCGAGGGGAATATATTTCAGTGTGAGGTATGAAGAGCAGAACATATGTATGATTGGTCAAATAGGGCCCAAGTGAGTGAGAACATATCACAGGTATTAACAAGTTCTGCTTCCCTTGCAACATTACACGTGACGCCATTGTTCACCACACAAGAATTTCTATGAGTGAAAGTGAAAGGGCCTACCAATTTTTCTGGAGAGGTATTTTCACACACCTTCCTGGATTATTATACAAGCCACAATCGACATGGGACCGACAGCTTTACTTCCCTCCCAAAGGAAGTTGTGCTACGTATTTTTATCCCTCAAGAAAAATCCGTTGACCCCGGCTGGGTTTGAACCCATGAAAATCGGGTGATGAGTTGAGCACTTTACCCTAATACCACCGAGGTCAACCATTGCTAAGAAAAAAAAAGATGGTCTAGTTTGTATTGCAAAGCATCGTGGGGACATTTTTGCTAGAGTTTGAAATGCAGCGCTACAGAAGAAGATTATGAGCTATATTTTCGTTGAACGTGTGAATCAAACTCTAAGAAGTGCCTTATAGTTTTGAAAACACATTATACTCCAGAATTCTTGGTATAGTAGAGTCTCGTTAGTCCGAACTACGCTAATCCGAAAATCTGGTTAATTCGAACTAAAGTAGAATAAAAACTAATTTAACTTTAAAACAAAATTTATTGTAATAGTGCAAAGTAGCGAAAAGAAACAATGAATAAATTCACTCAGTTTATTTTGCTTTCAAAAATGATGAAAATAACATATTCTAGGGTGCCATGGCATCCACCGAGTCTTTTGCGTCTTCCCGCCACTTTTTGACCACAGCTGAAACGTTATTGACTAATAATTTTAATCTGTCACTTTTCCGACAAAAATCAAGTTTGTGCTTATCTCCAGGTATGCTGTTCTCAAGAAGTTGCTTTTCCCTAATCTCAAATACCTACCCCCTTACATCATTCTCTTCACACCCACGAATACCACCCTAATACTTATTTCCTTTGTAAATATCATGATATGGGTCTACCCAGCTTTACTGCCTGAATAAACACAGAATATATATATATATATATATATATATATATATATATATATATATATGTGTGTGTGTGTGTATATATATATTTTTAAAATGTATCCAAGCACACAATTGGTGGTGAGTAGTTAAATAGTTCATTGTGTCCTCATTTTGGTCTTGTTAAAACCGTAAATAAATTTGTATTTTTTGTCAACTTGGAGGGGGGTTGAACCCCCCATGGCTTTTGCCTTGAAAAAGTGATTGGTGCCCTCCACACTACCGTTAGTTTTGAATGTGCTATAAGGTACAAAAAGGTTGAGGACCTTTGTCCTAGGGTATTTACAGCGATTATTGATTTTATGAACGTGCCAAATAAAAGTATAAGTCTTTTTTGTCGCAATGAAGTGAACCTGTTGGCTGACGCGATATTCCGCCACCGCCTCACGAACATCGCATTAGCTGGTGTCGCGACGCGATGGGCTGACGGGCCCGTTAGAGCTTACAGTGAATTTTGAATTTACATTATAGGAAAGATTTCAGTTAGTCCTAAAATCTTGTAATACGAATAGGTCTTGGTCCCAATTAGTTCGGATTAACAAGACTACTGTATTTATAAAGAAAGAAGTTCGTGGCCGTAGGATTAAAATCAGTCGTATTGTGCTGGTCATTAGTGGCACGGGCTGACAGCTGTCTTTCCGTGGGAAGGTGAGAATTGTCTCGTTTTAAAATAAGCGGGCTCTTCCACTTGCCATAAAGGTCATTCGACAGTAAGACTCACTAAGATTTGTTGAGTATCTATCTATACATATTGATGCGTTATCTAACATAGGTAGGGAGTATGGGAGTTAGCTAGGAACATATATAAAGTAGCAATGACTCAACCCATTCCAGCATCACCAACCAGATAAAAAAAAAGCCAGCGTTTGCTTTACCTTGGGTTTGTCATTAGTCGGGATCATCTGACCCTCTGCCTCGGCCGGGCATATTATGTTCTCTACAATCGGTACAGTCAAAACAAGCAATCTCATAAAATATACATTTCAAATCTATAGGCTTATTTACAATAATCAATTCAGACACATCAATAAAATTAACGAGTAGAACTAAATTTAAAAAACAAAACAAATCAGTTCTAAATAATGACAGTATGTACTAAAATGAGATAACATTCAATTATTGATGTATTAAAAGAACAGTGTTTTTCTATGATTAAAAATGATTTAATTTTACCACTTTTCAACTGCTTATTAATCAAAATTTATTTTAATTTTAACATTATTGTAAATATTTTATTGTTTACACTTCATATGCATGTCTTAGTTTAGCTAAATTTCATCCCCATTGATTAACTGTTAGGCAGCCACTATAATAGTGGTGGTATCTGACAAGCTAGCAGAAGGTTCTTTATTTCCAACATTGGCTGAAAGTCACTAATGTCAACCTATTCAGAAATAATTATCAATTGCTTACTAATACTAGATTATCAATAAAAGTGTTACCAAACAAGTCTAATAATATTTCCCTAGGGATTACTGTATAGTTGGCGTTTCGTAACTTATTGAAAGAACAAAATATTTTAATAAAATTAGGTTTTTTGTTTTGCAGTTGTGAGAAGAGATATTTAAAGTACATGATTACAATATTCACAATTTTATCTTGTCATAACTAGTCACACAGATTAATACTTTTTTTATAACTTAAAGAGAGAAAGACATACAAAGTATTAGTTTAAAAAATAAACATCTTTTTTCTATAAACAGTGCATGAACACATCCAAATACGGTTTGTATGACGTAATCAAATGCCCTTGTTTTGGCTGGTTCGCCATTTTGCTTTCAGAATAGCACGCCGCATTCTAAAAGCCCTTTCGTTTGTAAAGAATTTCAAGTGAACCACACAAACCGCTTCCACAAAAAAGAAACATCCAAACGGTTATTTGCACAAGTTTGTGTCAATAATAATAATTGATACCCCATTTGATGCTGCTGAGACCATTCTTCAGCCCATAGATGGAGAAGCTCTTTCAATTCCCAGACACAATGCTAGACATTTAGGAAGGTAGAACATGCCAGTATCCACATCACAATTGTATTTAAGACGCTCACTTTAAATAATGTGTAGTCCATATGATTTCCGAACCGAGGATTCGTGTTTCAAAACACAACAAAAATAAACTGTTTGTGGCCTGACATAAAATTATTTCCAGCCCATGCATAGGTACTAATTTAATTGATAATTACCTCTAAGGTTGCGTTGAGCTTTATAAATATACTCGCTTTGCTCGTTGTGGGCTCTGCCCTGAAACCCCCAGTGGGTGTAAACTAATGTAATTCCAGCGTTGTTTTGAACGTTAATTTATTTTTACAATTTTATGATTCTAGCTGCCACATAAGTGTGTCAGAATATTTGCAAAATGTGCAAAATTTACCTAAAAATTTAAAAAATCTAGCTCTGGTGCTATCCGTTTTTTGATAGGCATTACCGTTTAGCCACAAGAGGCCTCCAAAGACGGGTCCACACCGACTTTAAAGTTGCTTCGCCATTTTGAATTTTTTCTGATGTTAAAAATTTAAATGTTTAACTTTTTGGAATTTTCCCGTCGGTTACAGGCTAGAAGCTATAAGTTGCCAAATTTCAAGTTTCTAGCTCATATTGAAGTGGGTAAACAATGCCAATGAGTGAGTCAGCCATGTGGCTTTATAGTATAGTGAAGTGATGATTCTTCACGATGCAAATGTTTTTCCAGCAGAACTCTCAACCTGGAAGATAAAGTAGGCAAAATGTAAACAAGATTCCGGCCCACAATTGCCATTAATACTTTTGCTGGATATAATAAGCATGTATTTCCTGATTTAAAAAACCTCCACACTTTTGCAACAATTTATGTTTTAACAGCTTCTCCGGAACGCTCTTTTCCAACAAGGTCATTCGACAGCAAACACTTACCGCACAATTTTAACAGGTGTATAATTATAACTTATATATAGTTATTCAATTATTTTAAATAATTACGGTTCACGAGTTACAATCGGTTAGACTTGCAGTTTTATGCTTTTTACGAACCATTGTTAAGGCAAAGTAATAAATGTATGGGGCTGAAATTCAGTATAACTAGACATTCATATGAGTTGAACATGTGCAATATCTATAATATGTTAAATAAATATTATTTTTAATGTATAACCAGTTTAAAAGTGGTAACAAATATCATTTTTAATTTCGTTTTATCTCAATTTTTAGCACACAATGTCGTTATTTAGATTTAATTTTTTTTTAACCTTTTTATACTGGTTAGTTGTATTAGTGTTGATTAGAATTGATCGTTGCAAATGTATATTTTAAATGTCTCTTTAATGAAATTTATTGTTTTGACGGTACCGATTGTAGAGAAAACACCGACTTTTAGAACATAATATGCCCGGCCGAGGCAGAGGGTCAGATAATCCCAACTAGAGACACACCCAAGTTAAGCAAACGCTGGCTCCCTTACCTTTTCGGCGTTGCTGGAATGGGCCAAAACATTGCTAATTGATATATTTTATAACCCACCTATGTGAAAATTCCTGCCAATATGTTATGGCCTCTCTTAGTAATGTTAAATTACCTTAAGGCGGAAGTGTAGGTAACACGAGCTAAGGAGAGTATTTTTACAGTTTTTATATCAACAGAGTTTTTGTCAAAATAAATCAAATATTTATCCAGCATAAACATATGAACTTAGTTTTCTTCACATGGTGATATCAACAAATCTTGAATATCTGTCAAGGGTGTCTTGGAATGTGATTATAGCTTTTTCTATTCATTTAAAGAGTTTCTCATCTAATGCCGCTATGCTCATGACATGGATTCAACAATTGTTAGTACCAGCATGTCAAGAAGATGATTATTATTATTATTAGCACCTCTTCTTACTACCCGTTTGGGTTGTACGCGCTTACGATAATGTGTAATGGTAGGGTGATTGTGAGTTGAAATGTAGGACCTACAGTTTAACGTGGAATCCGAACCACGGTGGAGGCATGGCATTCCACACATTCACAAGTTGTGACTAATACACGTTTTGTGAGAGGTGAAAAAAGGGGTTTGGGCAAATCAGATAAATTTGTGTCGGGACCTAGGATTGAACCTGAACCCCCAACACAGAAGTCCGACACCTTACCCTTAGATCACTAGGTCACCCCCAGAAGATCAAACCCTGTGTTTTTACTGGAACAATATTTGATTTATTTTTTCTAAAAAAAGTTTTGCTATAAAACTGCAAAAATCATTTACCTAAAAAATCCCCTGCATTTCGACCTTAGAGAGGTTAAAAACTAGTTGAAAGGACTATCTTCCATGTTTGTTCACCTTGAAATAGATCTGAACCCACAAGACATTATCACACGTTTCGCGTAACAAAGACCTCACCGTGAAAACTTTTGTGATATTTTCTGCATAATTTGATTTTGGAATAAAATATTCATCACTGTGATATAGAATATGCAAATTTCATTATTATTTTTCTCTGTATTCTCACCCCCCAATAAATATATATTTTGGATACAGGCCTGCATAAAATCATTGAGCCTTCACCATCAATGTTCTGGAAACGTTGTTCGATGCCCATCCTTAGTTCACACTTTAAAGCAGTGGCTCCAACCTTGCGGGCGTGAAGCACTTCCGGGGGTGGGAGGGGGTAACAATTCGCAAATAACGTTGAAAAAATATATTTTTTAATTCAAAGACTTTTTTATTTAAATCACTTTTCATAATTATTTCGTGCACTATTGGAGTCATTAACTAACCACTTGTAATACATTCGGCGACCCGCCAAAAGTGTGCATTAATGTGATTTATTTTCAAATTCGCAAGCCTTGGATTCGCTCCCCAATTCTCCTCTCTACCCTTGACCTTCAGTTACCATTGCGGCCACTTGTAATATCACCGAATATTAGGCTCGGCTCTCATAAAAACTGAACAGTGTTTTAGACTTGCAATGGAAAGTGATGGCGGTGAATCACATGCCAATCATCTCTGTGATAATGTCGGCTTGAAATCGTAGATTCACACCAACACTATTGTACGTGGATAATTTATGATTAAACATTAATAGAGGTACCTAATAGAGAACATTGTTGAAATATTAAATGATATTTGAATAAAAAGTACATTGAAAAGGCCGTTTTTGACCATTTCAAAATGGTTTCACAGATCTGTACTGTTCACAAATATTTATTCTGTCATAAGAGAGACATACTGTAGTTATTAATAAACTATGTCGCTTTGTCCCCCATCGTCACCGTGGGAAATTTCGAGTAATCTTTCAAATACGAATTGACTGCACACATTTCTGGCATATCATGGTATTCCCCCCCCCCATTTAATTTCCATACCTCGCGTGAGTCGGGAGCCGAGTTGGGCCTACCTGCTATGACGACACGCTCTTAAACATCAAACCCAATATTCAAAAACTGATGAAAACAAAACAGGGCCAACCACCACCCCCACAGCCTTGTTAACCTGCCAGTGTTAGGCTAAGTAGATTCATTTTTGCATAAAATAAAGAAGTGACTAGAAAACATTAAAAAAATATATATTAGTTCCCAAAAATATATGGAGGGGTAGGAGTTTGATTATCTATCAAAACGTCAGATGAAAAAGGTTGGGAGCCACTGCTTTAAAGTGCTTATAAGACAAACTATTCGTTCTTTTCGCTTCATGGCACGCCACTCTGATGTAACACGAGACACGATTCGACAACGAGAGTGGCATGCTATCAGCGGCGGTGAGGATCGAAAGTATCTGGAAGAAAAACACGAACTGTAAGGGGGGAAAAAACACTAATATCGAGTAGAAGACAAAGAGAATATAAATGATCAGGGAAAGAGCAAAAGATGTTGAATATTTGATAACACACGGTAACAGGGAGGATTACGCATCCACTATATCTGCCAGGCCGGCAACAACATTGACTAAGATTATCCATGAGAAGGGTGCACCAATCAGGTGGTAACTCTGTCTAAGACGTCGGGTTCACGTCATGCAGCTTTTCCTGTGACGGCGAGGTCGAGGCTATAACCTCGGCCGGAAAGTTTCCCGTCCTTTCTCCACGCTGAAGTGGGTACATTTTCCTAAACCCTCCTTCCAATCCATACTCCTTGGAATAAACCGGTAATAATCTTGGTGATAGAATAGGTCATTTTTGGCCTTTTCTCACAATTGTTGAGAGCAACAGTCCAATTTTCATAGGAAGGTGATAAAAACTAGATCAACCTTTATTCATAAAGTCATGTATTATGTAGCTGTTGATTTTGATACTTATTATCAATACCTACATACAAAACACTACTAATAATAGTAAGATGCTATCATTGTTGACAACAAAAACTAAAAACTAAAATCTAAAATGCTCTTTATATGAAAATTGGACTGTATTAAAAAAGGACACAAATTCCTATGTCCATTGCAAATGTATTATCTCTTTAACTTTTTTTTGGCAACCATAAATGAGAATATTTAACTAATTATTGTTATTTTATATGTATTGATAATACATTGAGATGGATGAATATGAAACTATTCTTTTGAACCATCAGAAAAGTTCGAAAATAGCTATACTAAACCTAATCAAAACGCAAACCAAATGTTACCAGGAAATTGAATCCATATGTTTTGTAATTCGTCCCTTCTTACGCACTTTTTATGCCAAAGTCACGCTCGTACAAACTATTCCAACCATTGTTTTTGTTCGACGAGTTTCACTATACATCCACGGATGGGGTAGAAATGAGGAAGTTAGAGTTTTAGAGAAAATTTACTCGAATTTGCGTAGAAGAGAATGGAAAGCCATTTAGTAAAAGAAAAAAAAAACACCTTCAATACATTCGTCCGTCATTTGAGCCCAAACCTTACAGTCACCGACAAACCAAACTAGATAATCCTGACCTTTAGTCACGTGTCTACCGATGCGGTGACCTCTCAGTTACTTACAGTATATAATGTTTATATGCTAGGTTGTTATTGTCCCAGGGGCAGCGCTGTAAGAACTAGACATGCAAACTCAGGCTTAATTTGTTTGTATGGATTGAAGCTTTCAAGTGGATTAGTTTGTGATCGCTTTGAATTGAAAATGTGTTTTGAGAAAACATAAATCATACAGAGAAAAGCTGAGCAATTTTTAATATCATATAAAATATATTTATGATAGTAAAATATGTTCTTGGTTTGATTCCAGTGCCAAACTAATATTTATCAACGAAATTAATTATGGTCGTTACGCAAGCAAAAAACTGTTTTCCAATTAATATTTTGATTTGTTTTTAACCGATGTAAAAAAAGAGTTATCGAATAGTATAAGGAGTCACTCTCGCAATGGACTGTACTGTAGATAATAGAGATATCAGGGTTTGAAACCCGGTTGGGCGTATTGAGGGTGGTTTTTCCTAAATTGTTTTCCATTCTTCCTCCATACTAATTCAGGTATATAACTTATAATCTACCTTTCTCATACCTATTCCCATTTTTGTAATTAACGCATATACGTACAACCCAAATGAGTAGTGAGGTGTGGGGGGA
>CABFOV010000162.1:8929-25063 GCA_902141375.1 Timema poppense | reverse complement strand
TCCACGCCACGTCGTAGAGCACAGAAAAATATAGCAATACAGCCATAAAATACATAGACAAAAAATGTATCCATGTGTAGGAAATTATTCGAGAAATCAAACCTGGCCTACCTTAAAACTTTGCATGAACATTTTTAAACCTAAGAATTTATACAGTACATAGTAAGTATACTATGATTTCGGTAGGAAGAACAGTAGAAGTTAGTTACTAATATTACTAAAACCATTTTAATATATTCTTGCCATTGGTTACCTGGCGGTCTAGGGGTAAGGTGTCAGACTTCTGTGCTGGGGGTCCAGTGTTCAATCCTCGGTCCCAGCACAGATTTATCTGATTGCCAAACCCTTCCTCCACCTCTGACAAGACTTGTATTAATCACAACTTGTGAATGTGGGGAATGCCAGGCCTCCACTAACTGTAGGTCCTCCATTTCATCTCACAATCACCCTACCATTGCACATTAGCGTAAGTACGTACAACCCGAACGGGTAGTAAGACGTGGTGCTAATAATAATAATAATAATAATAATAATAATAATAATATATATCCACACATCAATTCATGTTATCTGCAGCTGTCACTTTAAACAAATATTATCCATAACTATAAATAACAACAATAATAATAAAGTAAAATGTGATTAATGTTGGCCGCAAATTAATTTGTTAGAATTTTCTCAAGTGTCCTTCCAACCAAAATCAAGGTATAGCGCTAAAAATATAGAACCTGAAAGCACTTAGCACATTCTAGATATAGAAAATATAGGCATTTAGATAATTATAAATATAGAATCAATAGGCGTTTGGAGCACTACAAATATAAACCTTATAGGTGTTGAGAATATATGTATAATCTATAGGCGTTCAGAACATAATAAATATAAAATCTATAGGGACTCAGCCCATTATATTTAAAAAACCTATAAGTACTCAACACATTCTATAAATATAACCTATAGACATTCAGTATAGGTCTATAATCAATATAAAACTTATAGGTGTCGATAACATTCTAGGTATCGAACCTAGAACTCTCTCCCACTCTAACAACGTTGATCAAATATTGTATAAATGTAACAAAGTGTTACTCACACGAAAGGGCAGAAAGTGACGGGTAGCCACAACCTTGTCGGGACTTCCGGCCGTGGAGTAGATAACTAGGAGCTTGGCGAGAACTGGCGGAGAGGTTTCAACAGCGAGGGGGAGGTCGTTCACACCAGACGGGTAGAGAGCGCTAGAGATAAGAAGCAGTCACTGGCAACTTAGGAGACAATTTGCTGATTTACCGCCCGGCTGCCTCGCCGAACAGAAATACGTCCTAATTGTCTGGCTTTCGCTATGTACCGTCCCTTACACACTTTCCTGACGTGATTCGAGAGCAGTAAGTTTCCTCTAAATTCTACCTTTCTCCCCCCCTGACCAACTAGCATAGTTAAATTACGTAAATACGATAGCTTGGTTTAGTCGGTAGTGCGTCTACAAAGTGAACTAAGGTTCCCAGGATCGATTCCTGACGTGGCCGAAAAATGTATCATAATATGTGAAATTGGGGGGGCTCCTTGCACCTTAAAATTAATGAACTATCGGGTGGTGTGTCATTTCTGTGGTTAAGCTGTTTATTTGTGTATCTTATGGTGATACAATCAGTCGATTCAGAAAGTTAACGTTAAACTACCCCCCAAATTAATAATAAATACGTACAGCGCGGATGGATATTAAGTCTTGCTGGGTGAGAAGAAAAGGGATGAAGTAATTAATACCTGTTAACATACCACCATCCTCTCCTCAAATAGAACAAAGCTATCATCGTCTACATACTCTGTAAGCTCAGTATCCTTTTAGTCCGTAAGATTTTTAATCTTGTGTACACACTCCGTTTTTGAACATTTTAGAATTGCTTCATAAAAGGGACATACTGTGATTATTAACAAGAAACTTTGTCTCTTTGTCCCCCATCGCCACCATGAACATTTTGAGTAATCTTTCAAATATGAATGCACTGCACACATTTTTGGCATATCCTTGATAATTTATTTCCCCCTCAACCTCCATACCTCGCGCGAGCCGGGAGCTGAGTTGGGCCTACTATGACGCACGCTCGTCACTCGCTTATTACGGATCTTCCGAATGCGTGTGTAGGGTGGGTATATGGGCCTCTATACTAGGGTCAGTGAGTCATCTCGTCAAGAAATCTGCGCGTGAGAAAACTCAGATAAACTTTGTTCAGTGTAGCCATGTTATAAGGTATCGAGAAGAGAGCTTAGCGTATGTGAACAAGGGAAAGAAATCCATTCCTGGCAAGAGTTGGACTTTGTAGTCTGACACGAGTCTTGTAGTACAAACAAGATGAACCGACACTGGCGTCACTATTATTGTCGCTATTGTCTATCAATCAAACTGGCATGACAAGATAATTGCATTGAAATATATTACATACATACCTAATCACACCGTTCCCTTACGGGGTACGCAAGAAAATGTGCATATAAAAAAACAATCCCGTATTTAATTCATCCTCACTAACTTTCTCAACATTTCCTTATCCTTGCATCCTCCCTTTGCTTCAACAACATCTATACATCGAGTAATACATGCTCTTTATTCTTAAAACTCTTAATGTGTCTCTTTTTCACACATTAGTTTATAACATTTAACCACGTCTTACATGGCCTACCCCTTTTGATCCACATACTCTACTTTCATATATTTGCTTCGCCACTCGAGCCACATTCATCCTCTCAACATACCTAAACCAACGTAAAAAACTTCTTTCACGTTGAGCTATTGGATTCCCTTTCAAACCGCACTCCTTCAGCACCCATTCACCACCGACACTGTCCAAACAAGTTTGTGCACATACATTTCTTAGATATCTCATTCCAACCACATTCACCTTGCTCTTGTGTTTCTTCTGACAAACCTATGCTTTACATCCATAAAACAATGATGGCGTCAACACACCTTTATATACTAAATACTCGTATGTTTATATTAAATATATAACTATAAATATATATGTTTATGTATATATGTTTATGTATATATAAGTTTATATATATGTTTATGTATATATATGTATGTATATATATATATATGTTTATGTATATATATATGTATGTATATATAACAAATTCCTCCTTAATCCCTAGACAATTAGATTATTGTAGTGTTATAAAATTAATAACACGTACAACCCCATCTTAAATCGCTTCAAGAGGGAATTAACGTTTAGAAAAATGTCTCGCCATGTTTCACTATGGTATATCAAGGTGGGAGTTCAGAAAATACGAGTTAAGGAGAGTACTTTATGCAGGTTTTTGTGTCGAAAATCTTTTATGGTCAAAATAAATCAAATAATCCTCCAGTAGAAACAAACAAAGTTTAATTTTCTTCACGTGGTGATCTCAACAGCTGTTCTTGAGTATCTTTCGAGGATGTCCTAGAATTTAATGACAATTTTTTCTCTTAATTAAAAAAGTGTATCATCTAATGCCACTATGCTCATAAAAATATTCAGGAACCGTTTGTTTGAATACGTGTAGAAAATTAAAGTAAATTTATATATTGGATAACAATTTGATTTATTTGGGTGAAGTACGTTTTTTTGCTATAAAAACTCAGAGCTAGCCTTGCGTTCCCTGCCACGCATAAGGGTTTATAATAGTGGTATCTATAAATAAAATACTACCAACAAAAATTGCAAACAATACTTTTCAACTAAAAATGAAATACATTAAATCTTGTTTTACAAGAAACTATCTGATATCGTTGATATCAAATTATATTAAAGAATGAAATCATATTTTTCAACTGTCATTGGTGATGCAGGTTTCCCCTTTCACAATGAAGTAGTCACGGCTGATGTTGTGTTTATTCTAGATTTAAGTTAGTTTATAACTCGTGCGCCGATATAATCAGTCGGTTCAGGACGTGCACAATAAATACCTCAAGCTACGTCAATACTACCAGCTTTTAGAAAGTGCCTCAATTTAATTTGTAATAAAATTATATGGAAAATTGTGGCTGTTGTTTGTTTGCCCAACGTTTCAGAAACAAAGTCTAAAATAAAATCTTGAATTTTAATCCTCAATAAAGACGTACATTAAGAGAATTTCCTATTTCGTCGAGGGAACAGGCCTGTAGTTTATTAGTTGCGGTCCACATAGACAGGACCACCAACGATACTCGAAAATAGTCGCAACTCTAAGAAATGCGTCTTGGTCACTTATCGATGCATATATTGCACTGCAATCATCATATACGTGTTTAAATGACGTAAAAAACACATTTTTAATTAAAATAAACACTATATGCCTTTATTTAAAAAAGGGGGGGTAAGCGTGATACAATACACTGAGCACCGATGCAAGCGGTAGCGTCCTGTAGTTAAGATGTGGTATCTGCAAAAGCAAGTGCCTAGAGTACGAAGCAGGGTGGCAATTAAAAAGCGTCTAATTGCGAAGTGTCGTTAGTCATGGTATGCCTGTATTAAGGTTTATCAAGTGATCCACAAATACATAGAACGCTTATAAAGTGATGCACAAATACATAGAACGCTTATAAAGTGATACACAAATACATAGAACGCTTATAAAGTGATACACAAATACATAGAACGCTTATAAAGTGATACACAAATACATAGAACGCTTATAAAGCTATACACAAATACTTGGAACGCTTATAAAGTGATACACAAATACATAGAACGCTTATAAAGTGATACACAAATACATCGAACACTTATAAAGTGATACACAAATACATAGAACACTTATAAAGTGATACACAAATACATAGAACGCTTATAAAGTGATACACAAATACATAGAAGGCCTATCAAGCTATACACAAATACATAGAACGCTTATCAAGTTATACATAAATACATAGAACGCTTATAAAGTGATACACAAATACATCGAATGCGTATCAAGTGATCCACCAAAAGGAACATTTTGAGCAACACCGCCTTAGATGGTTAGAGCACCGAAGTGGATAAAACTAAGCAACGCAACGCTGGCAAACACTTCAGGATTTTTTTTAAATCCGTTTCACCCGTCTTGTCAAACCGTTTAGGTCAAACCGATGAAAAACCTGACATGTATGTGTAAAAACCCGTCGGTTTGGTTGACATGCCAAATTACCTGCAGAGGACCGGAAAAAACCGACGGTTATGCACGATGTCGAACTAACCGGTCAATGTATGGATGCATCAGTCGTCCCGACGGTTTATTTCTCAGTTGTTCCGAATACCTTCGCTTTGATTTTCATTGGAATTTAATTTGAAGGCCGTGTCATAAAGTGGTATAACTATCGAGAATCTAGTGTAATCATATTTTTAACACCGCATCTTACTAACCATTTGGGTTATACGCCTATGTACTAATTACACTAATAAGTTAACGGTAAGGTAGGTGTAATTGAGAGGAAATGTACCCACATTTGTGCTGAAAGAGAGAAGGTGAAACATTTAGGAAATACCCTCAGTGCACCCAACCGGAATTGAACCCCGATCTTTTATTTTCAACAGCCACTCTTTTGCCCATTTTGACCGCTTTCTTTTTTGTTTAGCTTCAAAGGCGAGCGCGAGCTTCTGCCACTGTCGTGTCCATTGCAGTGTCTAGTAAAGAACTGATTCGACAATGACGATGACGGGTCGGTCGGATAAGTGTATGGAGACATTCGTTCTTCGAGCCGAATGGTCGGAGCTTGCATCCTTCCAGCCTTATGGGTCAAACGGATGAAAAAATAAACCCAACCGAAGAAGTGTATACCAGCTTTAAGAAGTGTTTAATAACATAGCAGTTTTCTCGCTAAGCAAATTTTATTAATATTTTAACAAGTAAAATAGAGGAATGTTGAGCCGATTTAAAAAAACATATATGATGTAAATATATGGTTAATAATACTACAAAGCATAAAGTTTACATTTGGAATTTTTTTTCACCATATTACTACATTTTGTTGTTGTTTATTCACCGCGTCCTACTAATCATTCGGTTTATAGGCATGCATGTTAATAAATTACGCTAATTTGGTAGGGATGAGGAAGTTATAATTTAAAGATAATATACCCACATATGCGTGAAGGTAGAGTTGTAAAAAATGTAATAAAAAAACAACTTCGGTACATTCAGCTGGAATTCAAACCATGATCTCCCCATTACCGAAACGAGCTTGAAATTTAGATGTGTCGCTAGTTCCTGTTTTTTCCCCAAAAGCAATACGTGTTAAGCATTTTTTAAGTTTATTTTTCAGGGTGTAAATATTTTCGTTTTCATATTTTTGGCAGCCTGAAACTCAATCCGAAATGGCTCCGTGTCCTTATCAAAGGACTTTGGTCAGCATTCACTATGTCAACAGATTTTAATCTTAGCTTAATGATACCCACGTCAGCAATTCCTGAAAACATTTAACTATTAACGGTCTGATAACATGATTGAGGCCACAATCTAATAAAACGATAATACAGCTATTGTCTAATTTGTTGAAGCCACTTTAGAAGGCTAGAGCTTCGAATTATTGACAAAGTATTAGGATCAGATACCAAATAAGATTGCCTTCAATATTATTTAGCCCCAGCAAAACTAAAATAAACTACCAAAGACGGAAGAGGCCATTTTAATTGCCAAGTCCTGAATAAGGTGCTCTGTCATCGATTAATTTATAATTTAAGGATGTCAAGTGACAAGGATAATTTGATACGATCAGGGGTTGGAATATAACATCATGGTTTTTTTTTAACCGTCTTGCAAATTCTTTGTTCATTTATTTTATAAGTTGTACGCTAAGTTTTTTTGTTCAAATAAGTTTCTATGAATTAATTATTTAAAACTTTCAACTCTTTGATGATGAACTCTGTTTTTCTGTGACTAGATAAATAATGGGGAAAATAATAAAACAACCAAAATCAGCTTAATATTAATCGACACACAAATGTTCTACTTCCAACCAATTCATGGCCTCAATTCTAATTAACAGGGCAAAATCATTGTTTAATGACGAGTTTAAATCTTTAGTAACAAACAGTGGAACCATTTGTAGAATTTTACATTCTTAATTTTTTACAGATTCAAACTGTACTACTACTACTATATTAAATAAAAGTTAAGTTAAATTTTGTGTCCAGTAGGTTTTACTTGTGATTTAAAGACCTAAAAGTGCTGCATCCAAATTGTATTGGCCAAATTGTTCCTTGTTTGAATTTGCTGCAATTTCAAAATTTTAAATATATATATATATTCCTTAACAATGATGCGATTTTCATAAATTATGTGTTAAATTGTTCATTTTGGTGGGTTTTAGGTCTGGAACTAAAAATATTCTATATCAGGCGTGCCAAACTAATTTGATCTTTTTTTAGCACCATGTATTACTACCCAATCGGGGTTTACACCTATGCACTCATTACTCTAATAGGTTAGGGATAGTGAAGGTTTAATTTAGATGGAATTCACACGCATTTGTGTGGAGGGAGAGTGGAAAACCATTTAGGCAAACCTCCCTCAATGTACCCGATCAGTATTGAACCCCGATCTCCTCGTCTTCGGCAGTCTAGTCAATTTGATCCTAAGGGCCATAATAAACAATGACATCACTGAGGGAACCGCATTAAAACAAAAGCAATAGTTTCACTATTTTAAGTAAAACAACTTTGAATTAGTAACTTTTTTGATAAAAAAATAAATGAAAGCAATTTAAGAATAAGATTCACACTTTTTTTTTTACCAGAAACTATTTCGATTCCTACTAAGCATCTTTTTTTTAACTGGCCCTCTGAACGATTTTGAATTTGATGAAATTAAAAGTACAGCAATGTATTTATTTATTAAAAATGTATTTAAAAATCTGCAATTTTTTTATATCTCTATGGAAAAATTCCAAATTTCA
This sequence comes from Timema poppense, assembly GCA_902141375.1. Taxonomy (NCBI): domain Eukaryota; kingdom Metazoa; phylum Arthropoda; class Insecta; order Phasmatodea; family Timematidae; genus Timema; species Timema poppense. The sequence goes on along the minus strand of CABFOV010000162.1, from coordinate 17,169 downwards.
GGTTTTGACAAACTCTGCTAATGAATAATCGTTATTAGCTCTAAAGCGCAAGTTTGTGAAATGAATCTGGTAGTCCCTCTCCTATCCGCCCCCCTCCCCTTCCACCATTCATAAAAGCGGTGCTGTTTCATCTGGACAGGAAGGGGGCGGGTCCCAAGAGACACTTCCGGGAGGCTAGTTTGCTCCGCACAACTACCGTGTTGCTTACACTCTGTCGGGATTAAATCTAGACCTGTTGCCAACAGAGCTCGAGAACGTTATCGTCCAATAGGCGCTCGTCTGACTAGTGATGTGAATAAAGTATCGATTCTTTATTACTATCAATATTTTCCTTCCGATACTAGTACAAGTCATTCATGATCAAGCTTACTTGGATGACAGGTCAAAATGTTATTAGAAATAGTCCCTAATATATCCCTACGCCAACAGCTGACATCACTTTGGATCACTGTAATGAAAACAGATGGTAATATATGAATGTAATAGTTAACCACAGTAATTTTGGCCAATCTTATTTATATATTTATTTGAGGTCAGACACAAAGCTTATTTATAATTTTATTCCACTTTAAAAAAAAATTATTCACAGAACTTTCACAAAAGGTCTAACGAAAATAGCTTCAAAATGGCAACCGACGAATTTAAACCATGTGATTGAACGTGACAGAAACAAGTTCTTTACAATGATGGAACCACGCAGTGGATGGAAATATTTTATTCAGTAAGACTAAGTAATTTTAATTATGTTTAAAATATTGTTTGAGTTGGATGAAAATAAATTATTTAAAGCATTGAAATAGAATGAGAAAACTTAAGCTTACGTTATTTTAAATGTAAAATATAACAGGTAATTAAAAAACTTAACATCTATAACAAAAGAGTGATATTTTACAAGAGTTTAACCCAAAACCTAAACATTTAATTTTTGAACTGTCATCCAGGTAAAAACCTATCATGGACAGACTATTTTTTACCCGATACTTTTACTGATATTAGTTCTCACACTCCGGTATCGGATTGGTACCGAGAGAAACCCCCTTTTTGTCATTTTCACTGAGGCTGGGATTAAATGTTACTTACTATGGTTAAAGAAGACTACATAATAGAGTGAATAAATATATCACTAATAATATTTAGCTATTAAATAACTTTCCATAAGCTACATTTTCATATACATTTTGAAAGCTGGTATCGTAAAACTTTTTATAATATACATTATACAATACTATCAATCATACCTTCCAAGTTCCAAAACATAACAAAGACGCGATAGACCTAAACTATAACATGGTTAAATCGTTATAATTGTCAGTGTTTAAATAAATATGAAAATACCATTATTATGCTGCAAGAGTTGAAATTATTATTATTACAAGATAAAAAGAATTTAAAAACCCCACTTAAGCTATCATTTTTTATAGTAAGCCTAATTTCGAACACCAATATCGATTTAGAGTAGACCTACTAAAATTGTATAGTCTATAAATATGTTTTATTTGAGTGATTTACTAACGATAAAGTTACCCGCTTTAATTGCCGAACGCTCTAGACTCTAGAGCGTCATTTTTGTGATAGACTGGTCTGAGAATGACGGGAAAATCGGTGTTCAAATCCCAGTCTTGTCTACTGAGCGTGATTTTTCCTAAATGGTTTCCCACTCTCCTTCTAAGCAAATGCGGGCATATTATCCTAAAATACTTCCTCATCCCTATCCTATAAGAGTAATTATCATAAATGTGTACAATATGAACAGTTGGGAAAACGCGGTGATAGAAAAAATGTATAAAGTTTAACTAAATGTTATCAATTAATTCTTCCTTATAGAGTACTGTATAACGTATATTACTAATTAAATGAACTAAGAATGTAAATAATTTGTTATATTTTAATTACGTCAATGTGGCAACATGAATTTCCAGCTAACAAATAACGAACGGGCATCCTATTAAAATCAGACTGTAGCTTAGGTAGATAATAATCTCAAACCAAACATCACATCGTGGTTTGGTTTTCTGTATTCTACGTTATGAAAAAACAGTAGAATTGATACCAATAAAACAATTCTGTCATATTAAAAAAACATTATAAATAATTATTTTAAGATTTAAAAACTACCATACTGAGCCTTCGTTTTTTAAAATTAAACACGCAAAAAACAAAACCGCAATAAGTTTTTGGTTCGAGAGTAATTTTATTTAACTAATTTCACAGCTAATCGGCCATGAGATATGAAGGAAAATATCCTCGCACTGTGGCAGTTCTGAAGCTACAAAACAACTAAAACAATCCTCAACTATCCAAGATAATTATGTTGCCATCTTGTTAAAATACATGATGACTACGAGGGCCCCTAAATCCAGTGTTTGCGTGTGATATTTATTTTTGGTGGGGCACACAGTGTGGTGGAATCCCAAAAACGTGGTCAAAAGTCCAAAAATGGAGGTTTGAATTAAGAGGTTTTGAGTCATTCAGTTGGGTACGATGATAGTTCAGGCATCGAATGGCAGGTGGTGCCAGATACTTTTATACATGTGTCGTGAGCTCAAGACGCTCAAGAAGTGTCGGAATAGTGCCGAGAAGTGTCGGAATAGTGCTGAGAAGTGTCGCTCGTTTGAAGGCTCATAAATTTGTGTATACTGGACCAATTTCAATTTTTTTTAAATTGAAAATCCTCATGAAAGTAGGTAGAATTTAACCGTGTATTGCGATAACGCTTATTACATTAATGTGGTATATTAATTAACCAACACTCCTTTTTAAAAATATCAATAAATATCCTACAAAAACTATTAAACATGCAAATAGTTATGATTCCCATAGACTCCAGGTGTAAAAACTATTGGGGCATGTAGTTAATACTATCAGCTAACAGAATCAACCAGAGTTAGCTGCCAATAGGTGCCAATCTGGTTTTTATACTAATTCGAAAGCCTAATCAACAAGTTCGCATGCAATGAGCAGTTTGAAAAATGTCTATTAGTATTACGATCGCCTGTCAATTGAATAATATTTTGATTCCTTATGTACATATGAAAATCTTATACGTTATTCTAGAAGTATATGAACATGGTAAAAATGCTTGCATTGAGCGTACAAGATTGAATTGAAGAAATGGCAATTGCGTACTAAAGAAGAAAAAGAGGCTGGAGAGAAACGGAAAAAAATTATACAAAAGACTTTCTGTACAAAATTAGGCCTCATAGTCAACCGACTAAAAGCTGAGTTCGGAAGCTCGAATGATTTGCATCTGCTCAGATAACGGGAGTTGACAAAAAAAATTTAATAAGGTCCATGTTATACAGCAGGCACTGTCAAGTGGGCATGAAATAAATACGAAAATATTTTTAAAATATGCCTTTGATACAGCTAGAAAGTTTGTCGAATTGTATCCGTGGTATTATATGCATAATGCATCCAATCCATAAAATTTTAAATCGTGGAGAACCTGTAATTTCTGCAGCAATATTACCTGTTGGGCAAATGTCCGAAGACGCTCGAGAAGCGGCAAATAAAATGATAAAAAGGCCTAGTGAGAATTTTTCGCGGAAGGATTAACGTGTTAACACGATGCAAGATGATTTCTTAAGGCTCATCGTAACATCTGAACATTATATCTCATGTCTGAGGAAATTGCCGCAGAGAAAATTAATATCGCTCACACCTGAAGCAGTAGAACTCTTGATACAACCTACAACAGTGCCAATAAATGATGATCCAGATAATTCTGACGAATCTGATAGAAGATAATGATAAGTTTGACAACTATTATAATGTAGTTAGTGAATTTTTATTTTTAACTTTATATTTTTTGGAATTTTGACATCAGATTTGTAATCAATGAAGTTAAACCTACCATTAAATCAAGTTTTTATTAAATTCAATCTTTTTTTTACTTTAATGCCCACCATATTGAGTCCATTTATTTTTTTAATTTGGGCTTCAGATTTGTAATCAGCTATCTCAAAAACCTCCATACATCAAGTTTCTATTAAATTTGATAATGTTTTTACTTTCACGTCCGCCATAGTGGATCCACAATTTAAAAAAAAACTTTGACTACAGATTTGTAACCAGTGACCTCACAAACTTCATTATACTAAATTTTATATGAATCGAAGGACATCTTCATATTTTGGCCAGGTTTTTGGGATTACACCCCACTATGGGACAGGTCAAAGTTTACCAGTGAGGATTTTTTTTTTCTCGCCACTTGTTAACATATTAAATTAAATTCAATTTGGTTTTCTTGTTTTTAAAAATCCCTAGAATTAAAAAATCACTAAATAAATCTAAAAACAAAAATAATAAAATAATACAAGTTTTGAATTAAACTTACCAAGGAATGACATTATTTCATTATTTGTACAAAGGGTGGGCACGTCTGTTCTGTTCTTCTGACTGGTAATCATACCGACGACGCTGTTGTTGACGTTTGGAAATTCGGCAATTTCCTCCTTTTGTATAGAACAAACAGCCAGTGAATTTAATTGATCTTGTCCCGTGGTCACCCTAAGAAACGTTCTGAACTCTGCCTGACATATGTCTATTTTTTGACCCCGTTTTTGTGTTTTTGGACTGAAATTTTGTGATGCTATATTTACGGTTCCAAATGTTTTTAACCCTACCTATATTTTCCAGATGAATTGCACATTTCTCGTGGGTTAAAAAAAAATATTTCGCTCAAATGTTTAAGATCCTTACAGCCTACCGTTGTCTACAACCCCACACCATCAAGTAATAAAGAGTCAAAACAAATTAAGCTATGCTTTTCTTCAATCGCAGTTAACCACAGTTTTTTTTTTACCAAACCAAGCATTGTAAAAAGCTATTTTTTTCTTGCCATCCACCCGCATAAATGTAAAATAACTATGTCGATGTGCTCATAGTCACTTAATTTCAAGTGTTTTTTGCAGTTTTTTTAGTGAAAAACAGAGTTCAATAAAGAATTTTCTTTGTTCATTTTAAATAATCACTCTCACTCGTCACCTTACGTATTGGGTCTTTAACACATACTAAATACAAGTTAAACAAAATAAAAACCATATTTATCAACTCGTGGGCCTGTTTAGACTGGCCCCATGATCTACTGTTGAGCTCGCAGTGGAATGATCATGAGAAATTATCTCCAATTGGTCGACGAGACATATCTGAGAGGGGCTGGCGCGTGTCAACTTCTCCATTTAGTCAATGGAGTTTCGAGCGCTGGTACAGTCGCGTGACGATTGGAGCGAGTATAGTATAACAGTGAAAATTACTGTAATATAACCAAACAGAAACTAAGTGTTTTCATTTGGGAGGTGGGGGAGGAACATAATTTGAGGGGCCCAAAACGAAGTTACCCAAGGCACCATGCCTGCTAAGGTTGGACCTGACTGTACGCTTTTCACTATTCGCTATTAGCTAGGATTAATATAAACACTAAAACTAACTATTTTTTAACTATCTATATATATATGTCCTACTAAATGTATTTATTAAACAAATCGGGGGCAAAATTAGTCCAATACTAAAGTCTTACTTTAGGAACTGTTCCTAAAAATCATGGACTGGTCACATTATATAACCTTCTCGATAATTCTTCCTATAGTAATACTACAGCCATCAAGATTTAAAAATAGTGCAGTTCACTACAACTTCATAAAACATAGTCTTGCTAAAAAAAATTAGCACCGCGTCTTACTACCCGTTCAGGCTATACGCTTATGTACTAATTACGCTAGTGGCTTTATGATCAGGAAGGTTATATTTAAAGGAAGTTTACCCGCACTTACGTGGAGGGAGAGTGGAAAAACTAACCCCAGTAGACCCGACCTAGATTCGAACCTTGATCTCCCCATCATCGGCAATCTAATCTACTGCGAGAGTAACGCCTTGCTATTATTCTCTAAAATAATGTTCGATTTTTTAAATGATTTTTTTTGTTGATGCCGTCACTTCCGTCTACGCTGTGTGAATGAGTGTCGACCAAAGAATGAATGGCTTACCAACTACTCGTGAATGGAATATTTCAGTCTACCAAGCATGGGAACTATTGCTAGCATGGGAACTATTGCTAGCATGCAGACTACATGGTGCGCATTCCTTTACAAACATGTTTTGACTCCCAAGTCGTTTAGAGTCCATTAAGGACCAGTTTACCATCTCGTGCAACAACTTTTTAACATTTCATAACTGTACTTTTTTCTTCAAAGACCATCTCGTGTGTCAACTTAAAGATATCGTGAAAGTGGCGGGGTTTTTTTTCGTTAATACAAGACCGAGTGATTTTCATTTATTTAAATATTGCTATTTACAATAAAAGATTAAAATTGATTTCGCTCAAGTGTTAGAAGTAGTAAGCCTTCTACCAAAAATAAATCTTATTTACAGAGTTATTCAACTACCGTCGTAAGCTTGTTTGTGTTTATATTTAAGTTTAAGCTAACCTTTTACATAATATTTTTTAAAAGTATAGGTATTTAGAGTTTTTTTGTATAATATTTATAATGATTAAAGTAAGAGATTTAATGCTACCTTCCATGAGTCTTATAGCAACTATTGTGGTACTTTTAAGAGTATTTTAGATTAATTCAGGGGTGTTACTAAAATTAATGTCTGTTAAAGCTCTAAAATGGGTGTCGATACATGTCTGTTGAAGCAGTCAAGTGGAGGTTGATACATGTCTGTTGAAGTGGCCGTGAGTATTGATACATGTCTGTATAATTAGTATTGATAGATAAGGAATTAATAAAAAACAAAAAATGACCGTATGTCGTTATATTTGATTATTTATTAGTTAGTACCGTGTCTTGCTACCCGTTCGGATTATATGATTAAGTACTAATTACGCTAATGGATTAGGAATTGGGAAGGTTGAATTTAGAGGAAGTGAACTCACATTTGCGTGGAGGTAGAGTGGAAACCTATCTAGGAAAACCACCTCCATTCACCAGATTTGAACCTCGATCTCCCCGTTCCCGGCAGTCTAGCTCAACACGAATATAGCGCGTTAGCCAAATATGCCACCAAGGCGGGTGAGTTTTTGTAGAGTACTATCTAATATTATGTGTACATAATACTCACACATTGAGCGAAAAAACCCTGTTTTAGATAACTATGCTTCGTTAGCTAATTATAGATATTAACATGGCCCTTAGCCTAGTTTACTGGTAATAGGTAGGTCAGGTTTAGGATCCCGGTGGGATATAATGAGAGTGGATTTTACTACAGGATTTTCCACTCTCCCACTACATAAATACGGGTACATTTTCTCTAGATTATATCGTCCTGATCGCTACATTAACGTAATATATGTGCGTGTAGCCCAAACGGGTAGTCAAATGCGGTGGTGAAAAAACTAGTGTACGACGGGAAAACGGAAATAAAAAAACAAAATTAAATTGCTATCTTGTCTGTCAAGATCCTTTTTTTTTACGTTAAGTGCACGAGGGTCGGACTACTCTTCCCATCATGCTCAGGCAGGTCACGTGGTATGCCGGCGTTTGACAGACTTTCTATTCAACAAGCAAGCCCCCACCCAGCCGCCATATTTGTGTGTCTAGGCAGGTGAAGAAAACAACGCTCGAGGCAGACTGGTTAGGCTGGGTTAGGTTAGGGGGATAAGGTATCATAAAAGATTCGGTCAATGCAAAAGTATTTTTTTTTTTACAGCAGAGTAAACGGGGAGAAGGCCGGGGGGCGGGGGGATGGAGGGTTGAAATGGAAGAACAGTAAGGGATGTCGTTCTAAGACTGCTAAAAGAAGGTTCGTCCAAGTAAAGTGCCCTACACACACACGAACTTGTCGGGCCAACAAATTGGAAGCGAGCCTCAACACTGCCCGACTAGCAGTCCAATTTGTCACTAGCTATCGTGGCCTAGGAACGAACACACGCTACGCCTCCATCTCTATCCAAATACCAAAAAATTAGAATCGCGTTATCATCATTATCAATTCATAAAAATATTGCAAGACAAAAGGTATATAAGTATAAATTATTATCTATCATGTAAAAATAGACAAAAAACACATTTTGAACAAAATAGTTATAGGCTTAGCTATTATTTAAAAAATTCATTTTTTTTAAATCAAGCTCTATAAAATAATGTTTTTAATAAAAATATATATATAATATATTAAATTATGTACATACATATTACCTATGTAGAAAGGTTACTTAAACCATTCTGAACCAAATCATTGGGGCCATTCTTTATATATATATATATATATATATATATATATATATATATATATATATA
>CABFOV010000161.1:225799-271650 GCA_902141375.1 Timema poppense | reverse complement strand
CCCACGTTAAACTGTAGGTCCTTCATTTCATCTCACAATCACCCTACCATTACACATTAGCGTAAGGGCGTATAACCCGAACAGGTAGTAAGACGCGGTGCTAATAATAATAATAATAATAATAATAATATAGCGAGAACAAGAATTGAACCCTAACCACCCGTATCTTCCGCTACTCAGTGCTAATATTATTAGTATTACTACTTCATAAATATTATTTATAAAATGTTAAAAGTCCCATGACTTGGCGTACGAGCACTTGAAAGTAGACCTAGTAACTTTTCTAGCTGCCAGATAAGGTTCTTACCGTGACGAATTGGACATTAGATGCCGTTTCAAAACAAAAATTCCATTCTTAATCTGTTGAAAATAATTTGTTGTTTGGAACAAAATAAGGAAAAGTGACTAAACAAAAGTGTTTGTAAGTGTTGATTGACTTTTAAGGACTATAAAAACAAACACAATAGTCCAAATTTAAGTAGATAACAGAAAATGGAACTTCCTAAGAAAATTATCTTTGTATTATCTAATCATTTTAAAAAAGTGAGATGAGATATCAATTATTCTTAGAACCGCCTCTCAATACATGTTCAGAATGATATACTTCAAAGTCATTTAATGATACGTTTATCGAGTTTTTAAGATGTGCCCTAAATTAATTTTTAGTAAAAAAAATTTTTAAATGAAGCTTACCTTATGAAACGAGCTTGAGTTTTGTAAATATTCTCTAAATGTAATATTAAATTTGTAATTGTCTATTTTTCTACTGTAGTTTTCTTATAATAATATCAATCAAATATATATCTTATTATGCACATGATTGTGTGTACTTGTATATGTTTTTTTTAAGCACCAGTTTTATGTAGAATTGATAGGTTATCAAAGGTTCTTATCTTAGTTTTAGGAATAAAACTGATAACAAAGTGAGACAAAATCTCATAAAAAAAAACACCCACACAAACTGAAATAAAAGTCACCGTACAAACTTTTTAATCTATATGTGAAACTTACATGAACGTTAATACATCGACTGGTCGATCAACTTACCACTCATTGTTATCATCATCAGGTACTGTACCTACTTCAGAATGTCCTGAATCTTAAAAATTGTATGGTTAGAGTGGAACACTACTTACATGGGAATACCCAAGAATTCCACATTTAAAATGTCTGGTTTACTTTGCTACATACATACCTACTTAATCACGTCATTCCCTTAAGAGGTAAATTAAATTAAATCATTAAATTGGCAGACACAACTAAATATTCTATTCTGTAATGTAAAGCTCTTTATTATCATCATCATTATCTGTTTCCATCCTGGGGCTGGGTCAGTTTAGTAAAATGCCTCCATCTTCCTCTATCCTTCCTTTAATTTCTCCCATTCTTCTCCTCTCCCCTGAACACTTTCTGTTATCTGCTCCTCCCATCTATTTCTTGGCCTCCCTTTCAGTTTTTTTTCCTACATACTTCAACATTTTATTCCACATCCTCTCTTTTTACATCCTCATCACATGCCCATACCATCTCAGTCTTGCTTCCTCTACTATCTCATGTACTCCAACATCCTCATACTTGTCCATACCATCTCAGTCTTGCTTCCTCTGCTATCTCATGTACTACCAATATCCTCATTACTTGTCCATACCATCTCAGTCTTGCTTCCTCTACTATTTCATGTACTCCCAATATCTTCATTACTTGTCCATACCATCTCAGTCTTGCTTCCTCTACTATATCATGTACTCCCAATATCTTCATTACATGCCCATACCATCTCAGCCTTACCTCCTCTACTATCTCATGTACTCCCAATATCCTCATTACATGCCCATACCATCTCATTCTTGCTTCCTCTACTATTTCATGTACTCCCAATATCCTCATTACTTGTCCATACCATCTCAGTCTTGCTTCCTCTACTATTTCATGTACTCCCAATATCCTCATTACTTGTCCATACCATCTCAGCCTTACCTCCTCTACTATCTCATGTACTCCCAATATCCTCATTACATGCCCATACCATCTCAGTCTTGCTTCCTCTACTATCTCATATACTCCTTGTACTACTCTTTCCCAGATAACTTCATTCCTAATCTTGTTTCTCCTTGTGACAGTTCGAATGTGGATTTGTTTCCGCCATTGTCTTACTAAGTCTCTCGTGGTAAAGCCCTTTCTATTACGTGCACATTTTAATTTATTTAAGTATTATTTCAGGCCACGCCAGGACAGTCCCAAATATTGGCAGTATTACCTACTGTACCGTTCACCACCTCCAACTCTAACCGCTAGAGACACAATAGCCGGGAAGAGGGTGGCTGGAATCTATAAGAAATTAAATGTAACAAAGATAGGAACATTTGCAAGTTTAAGAAAAAATTGAATTATTTATTCAAAGTAAGGCAACAGAGGTAAACAAAATAATATATGGCTTCACAAGTTGAACTAATCAGTGTTTAAAATCAAATACATATGTCAAGAGACTGCACCTGTGCAGTACAGTTGAGGATATATTACACAATCTCAAAGTAATAGTAGTCCTTGAAGTAGACTACGTTTGAAACAAAAGAGTTATAACATAAATTATGTATTTATATGAATTAACCTAGAACAGGCCCAATAATTATCAAAAATCGTTAATTTAATAATAAAGAACTTAAAGAGCTCCTCTACTTAGTTGATACAGCGGCTGACTCACCCTTGTCACTTCAGACTAAACTAAAAGATTAAATCATTAAACCTTTGAATCCTTATTATATTAATAAAGAGCATGAAGAGTTTTAAATATAAAGGTATAAGATATTTCCACTATTGAAATATCAAACAATTAAAGAGTTCTTCCATACAATTAACAAAGCGCTTGAACCACCATTGTGACTTCAGACTAAACAAACAGATTAAATAATTAAGCCTTTGGATTCTCATTTATTAATAAAGAGCTTAAAGACCTCCTCTAAACGATTAACAAAGCGTCTGAATCACCCTTGTGAATTCCGACTGTCATTAAATTTTAAGATTAAATTTAAATTCAAATATCAATTCTGATCAAAATAAATTACACAAGGGTTTGACTTCCCCACATAACTCAAACTTCTGTTGGATTATTACTTCCACCGGCTTTGAATTAATCGAGAAGATCTCGACTTGTTAATATTCAACATTATAATAGAAAACAAAGATATATTACATTAGAATACTGGTAATTTCTGACTAAACGAATCGGAGTTTTTAAAGTAATAACTTATAAACCAACACCAATAAATTACTCTTATAATTTCTTCAAACAAAATACGTATACAAAATGTTATCTATAACTTAAAAATTTTCATATTTTAAAGTTGAGCATTTATTGGTAACCACAAGTGCAATAAAATTTATATTTAAACTAAATATTTCAAGCAAGAAGTGGCTACATACTAATAAGTCTAAATATTAAAAAGATACTAGTGCCCAAGTGAAAAAAGGAAATATTAAGTGTTCCATAAAACAATTTTACTTTCCAAAATAAATCTTCTAGTTAGAAATTACTGACGCCTACACTGAACGATTTTAATCACATAATTAACTAAGTGTTCAAACACCCAAACCCATTATAAGTAGATTATTTTTAAATATATAATAAAATAAAAAGAGTTTATATTTTGTCATCCTGGAGCGATCATTTCCAAGCCCAGACCAGGACCTCTCGTGGTTGTGTCGGCATTAATAGTCAACCGTGTTAGCTGAGCACCTGATTTATATAGGTCTAGTTGATGAATATAATGGGGGGTGGGGGATCTTCATATCAAAAGTATAACGCCACGTTGCGAACACGTGCTAGCAGGATGATTCTCTTGTTAACAACCGTCATCACGTAGACACGTAAACTAGACACGTCATTCCGGAAATCTGGTGAGTTGGCAGTTAAGATCGTGCGAGGTTGTCCGTCAGTCAGCTAGGCCAATCAGCGTTGGCCTGGATCATCTCATGCCGATGTCTTGTCGACCCACTTTTCCAAGAAGTGTCAGTCTTCTTTTCAAAATTATTTGATGTGCACCAGTCGTGTGATGGTTGTTGTCCAAGACTATAGGGGGAGTAAATCACATATTTTATACATGTAAATGTTTGATATTGCAGGATGTCTATATGTATTGCTTTTTTAGGGGGTGGGTAGTACTAATGTAAAATAACTAGCATTGCTAATATTACACTGCGTGGTGGAATTTCATATATATTTTCATATTTCAGACATCACATAGGTATATATGGAACTTTAATTTGCATGTAAATTCCGACTCTACTGATCAGGCTCAGTTTTTATTAAATACGTTGAGCATTTCTAAAGATTTAGCCACCGACAAACAAACAACTTTTGTAAATTCATCCAATGAAATAAATCTTTTGAAGAAAATATGTTAAGTTGTAAAACTTACGTGGAAAGGAAATATTATAGCTAGCTTGAGGAGATAAATAGAATATTACGCCAAACATAATTTATCAAAAGAAATATGTACCTAAGAAATGTGTCTTTTTTCTTCTTTTTTTTATGATTCACTTGTGGCACAGAGTTCAAAATTTAAAATAGGTACGGTATTTACACTCTGAAATAGAATGTGAAACTGAAGTTAGAAATCTTCTACCCCAAGAAAAAACCCCAGCAAACTCCCTTTCCAAAAATAATCCCCATAGTAAAGGATACAAAAGGGGAGGTGAAAGATTAACATCTGTTAAATATTTGTGTTGAAGTCATTGTCTTGCTATAGGAATATGCTCTGTAGTGAAGCAAATTCTTGGAAAACCCAATGTAATACAAAATACAATACACTACACAAACACGTAGAAGGATCTGGGTTCGTTCAGACTAGAATAGAGATCCTTTTTGTAAAATGATAAGGAGAGTAAAGATGTGCAGGCGAAACGCTTTAAACTTGTGTTGTATCAACCTGAAAGCTCGTAATACTTAGTCGTACCAATCAAATGAAGTATTCACGGATAGGGAAGTGTGGAGAAAGTTAGTGAGGATGGATTTAGTATGGAGGTATTTTTTAGCTATATGCACAGTTTCTTGCCTAACTCGTAAGGTAACGGCGTCATTAGGTATGTAGGTGTATCTAGTTGTCAAAGTTAGGCCTTGACATGAAAAGTGGACTATACACCGTATAGATATTATAGCTGCTACTTATGATGAATGTATTTTAAATATCACTGCGAACAGCTGTATTTGTTCGAAAACAATTATATCATACAAAGATGGAATCAAGTACGTTTTCCTTTGATAGTTTTTAGATATGATTTGCAATGTTTTTGAAAAGCGAAATAAAATGTAATTTTCTTGTTACATGAAATCCTCCTATAAAAGGAAATAACGCCACTTTTACAAAAATAAAAAAAATAATAAAAAAACACGAAATAAAGAAGAAATTTAGCAGAGTTTTGACCCTGCTGTAATTTGATTAGTATTTTTCTGTAGTGTAAATTAACTATAAGCTACAAAATTGTGAAATATGCAGATAAACTTGACAAAGAATTTTAAAGCAAATATATAATATTTCAATAATAAATTTTAATTTTGTATGCATTGTCTCGATATGTAAATAATACTTAAAAACCTCAGATAACATGTAATTTTTAATAAACAAAAAATTACACCGAAAAGTGAGATTTAAAAATCAAAATTTAACTGAAAATATAAACAATTTTTACGTGGCTCTAGTAATAATAAATTTACTGATTACAAACTTGGGTCCTTAAAATTAAAATAAAAGTGTAAAATTAGAATGCTATACATTATTATTATTATTATTATTATTATTATTATTATTATTATTATTATTAGCATCGCGTCTTACTACCCGTTCGGGTTATACGCACTTACGCTAATGTGCAATGGTAGGGTGATTGTGAGATGAAATGGAGGACCTACAGTTTAACGTGGAATCCGAACCACGGTGGAGGCCTGGCATTCCCCACATTCACAAGATGTCTTGTCAGAGGTGAAGGAAGGGTTTGGTAATCAGATAAATCTATGCCGGGACCGAGGATTGAACCCCGGCCGCCAGCATATAAGTCTGACACCTTACCCCTAGACCGCCAGGTCACCTACAGAATGCTATACTGGGTGACAGATGAGTAAGTCCTAGAAAAGTGAGTGAGAAGAGAACCATTCTGGATGTGAGTCTTTGGTACAAAGCAATCTGGATTGGACACATTCTTAGGAGGAACTTTCTTCTGCATTACGTCATGAAAGAAAAGGTCGAGGGAAGTAGGACCTTAAGACGGAGGATTCAAATATTGGACAATTTGAAGCTAAGAGGGAAATTCTGAGAGATGAAGTAGGAGGCAGAGGACAGGGCACGTATTCTGTCTAAGCTCACACACAAAAGGAATGGACCTGTCGTAAGACAGAACACCTAATAATATAATATAATATTATACGTTTTCAGGGTGTCTACCATCCGGGAAAATCAGGGAAAACGGGAATCAGCCGGGAATTTGAAGTGATCGGGAAAAAACGGGAATAAGTCGGGAATTTGGTAAATCACAATAAAAATCCGGGAAAATGATATTTTACTCAAAATATGAAACACAATAATCAGTAAATTATGTCATTTTTTTGCTTGTAGCTGTGTAATATAGTTTTAATTCCTAGTAAACAATTTTAATACAAATTTTAAAATATATTATTATTATAAAATAATAATAGAAAAACGAGGGAGGAGGGGGGGGAGCGAGTTAAAAGGATGTGACATACTTTTTTAGTCGGAAATTTTAGGAAACGATCAGGGTAAATCAGGGAAAAGGTCGGGGATTTCATTGGTAAAGTTTAGTAGACACCATGGTTTTTATTTTGAAGCCGGAGTCGGTACAATTTTACCGAATCCAACTCTTAATCTGACTTTCCCCAAAATTTATTTCGACTCAAACTCCCGAGTTCCCAGCCCTGGTAATCTATATTCATAAGATGATGTAATACACGTTTTCATAGGTAAACTGTGGCGTCATTTTGGAGCATCTCAACGGCTGGCACACCCATATCCTATCAATATTATGCTAAGAATGAGGATAATACTGCTAGGATTACTTGTTCTGGGACACAAAACATTACTTTGTACTGGTAAGTATTATATTTCATTTCTTAAAGTTCTACCGTTAAGGTGGTATGGAATAGATTACGAGTTAAGGACAATATTTTTGGATTTCTTGTATAAAAAAATGATAATTAGTCAAAATAAATCAAAATTGCTTAAGTAGAAATATTTAGTCTAATTTTCTACACATATTAATCTCTGGCGGTTCTTGAACATTTTATCAATTCAGCTAGGATTTTTTCCTTTTTCTTTAAAAGGTTTCACATAAAATATCGCTATTACCAAGACAAATATTTAAGAACTGTTGAGATTAATATATGTAAAATAAACTTGCTATATTTCTACATATATACCTATTTATATATATTATATATATAAATATATTATATATATTATATATATATATATAATACATAATAATAACATGAAACAGATCAAATAACGCAGTAAACACCAGCCCCGAAAGGCTCTCAAATACAAGCAATACTAAGAGCAAATACATAAAACATTAACCAAATTAATGTACGCCTGATAATTTGCCATCTTTAGGTTAGGGGCGGGAAAATATTAGAAAAATCCGGCCCCATAACTTATACTGAGTTAACAGAGACCTTAACTGATACATAAGAATGGATGTGGAGGAGTGGGAAAGACCCGTAGCAATGTAAAACCCAGTAGTAGATTGAAAAAAGGAAAATAAAGTATGGATTGATTATACCTGTTGAGCGAGTCTCCGGGGTCGAGAGGAATAAATTGTAATCCACCAGATTTACTAATTCCACACGTAATTCTGGTGCGAAAATAAAATATATTAAGCTTATTCTAGTGGGCTATTTTTGACCATATATTGAACTATAGAAATGAAGGGTTGGAAGAATAAAAATTATTAACGAGAACGAAAATAATATTACTGGCTACACATACTTATTGTATTGCATGTGTCAATTCACTACATAACTGTTTGAAGAAGGTGGGTATCTTAATTTAATTATTATTTACAAAATTAATCTATATTTAACATTAGTTTATCCTGAGCTTCAGTGACGATATCCCAGGTTGGGTTATTGACCCGCCTGTGGTGGCTCACTCGGTACAAGTTAGTTTGGACAATCACCCGCAGATAATAATTAACAAACTAAACTAAATGTAGAGCCTATATACTGAAGCAATATTTTTTAAGCAAAAAAAAAGTTTTTAAAGTAATAAAAACAGTAAATATACCGACCTTAGCTCATGTCCCCTTTAACCCCTCCCCCCCCTCAAAACCAAGATTTGCAACAACAACAAAAACTTTTTTTCACCAGATCTTATTAACCTACTAACCGTTTGGGTTACATGCATATGTCCTACTCGGTGACGTAGTTAGCTAATGCGCTAGTTTCATGTGGAGCTAGACTGCCGAGGACGGGTAGATCAAGGGTGAACTGAGGGTTGTTTTTCTTAAATGATTTTTCACTCTCCTTTCACGCAAATGCGTGTTCACATCCTCTATATTCAACCTTTACAATTCCTAACCCATTAGTGTAATTAGTATTTAAGCGTAGGAACCTGAACGGATAGTAAGACGCGATGCTAAAAAAATAAAATATATGCATTAATACTAATTACTCTAATGGGTTATGGATGAGAAAGGTTGACTTTACAGCCAATGTACCGGCATTTGTATGAAGGAAGAACGGATAACAGTTTAGGGGGAAACACCCTCAGTGCACCCAACCACGATTCGAACCCCGGTCTACCCATTATTGGAAGTCTTAGTCTATTACAAGAGTGACAACTTATACCATGCGGCCACTGAAGCGGGTGTTTACACAAATAATGTTTAATTATGTAAATGCATTTACAAAATTCTAGTTTATTTACTAAGCAGGTAATATTTTTTTAAAGGTGCTAATAGGCTATTAGTGCAGGAGGTTTCCCTATTTTAGGAAACTTTGGAGCAATATTATAGTAAATGATGGATTTAACTTTGATATTTAAAACGAGGATTCAAACTAGATCCTCATTTGATAATGTCAGAATTTAAGCTATAAATACTTATCGTACTCGACCAATTGGAGAGTCAGTTCTATCAGCAAGTCTCCGATCAATGAAAACCACCATTACACGATACATAGTTTGTTTGTTTTCCGCAAGTATCTAGATATACAGTAGCACCATGGCTCCTTTGGTGCTGACTGACAACTCACAGCTCACATCTGACGGCTTTTAAAAGTTACCAGACCAAATTATGTATCCCTACGCCGAACCAAATGATCTGCATAAACATATTTTTAGCAGCTGTCACTTCTGACAGTAAAAATGTATGTATATACTTAAATGTTGACTGTCAGAAGTCAGCTGTGAGCTGTCAGTCAGGACCAAAGAAGCTATGGGTCTACTGTATGTATATCAAGTAACTGAAAGATTTCAGTTTTATCAAAATATTTATCGACGTTTCACTTTTAACCTACTTAACAGGAAGTGAGGATTTAGCAGAGGTGAGTTACACAATATGGTCTGGACCTGGCTCTGTCATCAACCAGACACAAACTTTGCACCTTAGGATGCCAAACAACTCGACCTTCTACCAAGTCATGGAGACAGGGCAGCTAATCAACCCTCACTACAAGTAAGTACTTTGAAGGACGCAGGTTAGATGAGCAGTCAACGTACCTGACAGAGCGAAGTGTTTGAGGCTCTAAACTGCACCAAAATTTCCCTATAAAGGAAGTCTAAATCTAAATGATAGAGCAAAAACTGTCCACAATGTAGTCATATGCGTTATAAACTTGATATTTTTATCTATCTGTTGTACCAACTCCTCGGCTATTTCTGTTGGATACATTATTAGCCTAGTTAAAACTAAATATTTTAACATTTTGAACACACTCGAACTACAATGTGTACTCACCAGAAGCTAAACTAGCTCACATTGCATGAAATGATTGCAGAAAAGGGACTATTTGGCACCTTAGATTAGAACATGGCCTTTTTTGAATACTTTGAATGATGGAGTGTTACTTTTTGTCACCAATTAGATTTGAATCCAAGTGGTTTGACAAGTTAGGTCACTACATCACAACTATTAATGGCTTGGAGGAAGATCCAGCTAAGAACCACTACTGGATGATCTACAAACTGGAGCAAGAGCCAGATATCGCCAATCTACCAAACGATGAGTTACTCACGCCAAAAGGTAAGATTCTAAAAGCTATATCTATGAATTGTTCCTAATTTATATTATAAAATACAGTTCATATATCATATGAAACTCCTATGGCATGAACAAATTATTTTTTGTGAACTGTGAAGCATCTATTATATGATACATCCATGATGTGAACAAGTGATATTTGTTTGAAGAAGCCACTATATGAAACTTATATGGTGTGAACAAGTGATATATATATATGTGAAGCATCCATTATATGAATCTTCTATGGCATGAGCAAGTGATATGTGTATGAAGCATCCATTATATGAAACTATGATGGTGTGAACAAGTGATGTGTGTGAAGTATCCACTATATGAAGCTTCTATGATATGTGATATTTGTGTGGAGCAAACTTCTATGGTATGAAAAAGTGATTTTTGTGTGAAATATATAAGAACCGGTTTGTTTTATCAATAGGAATTTTTCAACAACCATGATTAAAAAAATGTGTACAGCTCGAATGGTAATAAGTGCTAAAAATAATATAATATAATATTACTTTTTTTTAAGTAGTCTCATTGGTAGCTTAGCATTAAATATTTTTTCAATTTTTTTTTTTTTAAGTTTTTAACATAAAGATAGCTACAATGAGGGTCATGCAGTCTTTGGTGTCACTCTCCCAAAAGAGTGGATTTCTTGTGACACAGAGGTTGAGGTTCATTTCCTAGCCAATTGTACTGGGGGGTAATTTTGCGTGCCCCTTTCCTTGCTAATGAAGGTGTATTTCCTCTAAGCTAACCTATCTCTTCCCACCGCTTGAATTAAGCCATCAATAGCCTTGGCACTAAACAATCAATTCAAAAAAACAGAAACATTTAAGCCATCAATCTATACTAGTCGTCAGTGAAGGCCAATACCAATATTGTATCATATGTTTCATCTTTACAGGTGTTGACGGGACCTACATATCTGACGGAGAATATTACCTATTTTGGCTGAAAGAAGTACTCTGGAATTGATTCCCCAAACATTGCGATAAATAAATAAAATATCTGTGCATGTATGACGTTTTAGCTACAAGACAAATAAAACAGCATGTAATCTTTATTTAAATGTATTTTTTGGAAACTGTTGGAAAGTTTTAAGTTTAATAGACAGATTTTTATCAAGATGAAACACATGTATTATAACAGCAACACCATTAGTGTTATGGTTTTAATAATAAATAGGATTAAATACTAATTTTGTGGGTTTTTTTTCCTCTCTATAAAATAAAACTTAAGCTGTGGAAGTCTAGACAAATATTCATATGGAGTAATGCCAGTTTCACCCACTTCAGTGGCCGAATGGTCTAAGGCGTTACTCTCATGTTAGCCTGGCCTGCTAATGATTGGGAGATTGGGGTCTGAATCCCAGTCAGCCCTACTGAGGATAGATTTGTCTAAGCAGTTTCCCACTCTTCCTCCATGCAAATGCAGGTAGGTTAACTCTGAAATGCTTCCTTCCTCATCCCTACTCCACTAGAGTAAATATCATATAATGTGTATAGCCTGAACAGGTAGTAAGACACAATGATAATATAAAAAAGTTTTTTTCAAAAGTATATGGTAGGGTTTTTTTCTTCAAAAAGTACTACCACAAAGAAAATAGTGTAGACCTACGAACTATGAATGACTTTGCATGAGATATTAGTGCCAAACAGCTTCCAAGTAAAGGGTTTTTGTAAAGTGTAACCAGTAGAGATTACATAACACAACTAAAATGTGTGCTCGACTCAAACACTCAAACCTGGGGTTCCCGCCCAACCTGAAAGCACTCAGGGTGTTTTTTTCAACTAGTAGTGTTCAGCATCACCAGATGTGATGAGGGAGGAAGGGGACATCATATTACAGCTAATCTCATATCAGAACATTTTACTTTAGTAAATTTGTTATTACTAATTAATACAGTAGCCATTTCTGAAGGAGTCAGAGTTAAGAGTATGACAGAAATATAGAGAAGTCAAAGTCAAAGGCCTGGCGTACCGGCTTCACAACCTTGGCTAAGATGGTTTTAATTTTATGAACAAAACATGGTTTTAATTATGTGAGTAGAGGTGGGAAGGGGAGGGAGGGGGGGTAAATGGTCCACCCCACTTCTTTTAATCAAATTTGAACAGTAATACAGATTGCTAATACATGGCTGTTATACAAGAAAATCATCATCCAAATCTATTTTTTACTTTCTGAAGATGGACTCATCGACCAACTTTGTTGTCATGTACAATTGTTTTTGGAAGAATAAGTGTAGAAAGACATGCATATGAAGATTAAAAATGGATAATACAAGGATGATAGTGGATGCAAGATATTTTTAAGTTACATTTTTTTCAAGAGTGGATGAATATATTTTCTGTAAAAAAGGACCTTTTGAAACAATATCTTTGTTGCATAGTGGGCTGAAATTAATAAAACGTTAGACACTTTCTAGTGGCATTTATTAGTAAAATCTACCACAAACACACACAATTTCAACACTAAGTGTTGCAAGATTTATGGCATCAAAGTTATGAATAATACAGCTAATACATCAATATTTATTACAGTTTAACCAGGCTAGATGTACATTAATTTTCACTCTAAAAACTTTAGTTTAAAACTGGATTTTATAAAAAGCAAAATAGCAACGAAGCCTTTAGTCAACATATCTAATGGCTATGCTTTCCATTTTAAATTAAGATAAGTTTTTTATGAAAACAATAATTAAAAACTTTGGTTTTAAACTTCAAAAGTTTTAACAAAACTTAATACAAATTATGCAGATGTGCAAGTTTACAAGGAAAAAATAAATATTTTGGCAAATGACATGCCTGGCAGCTTATCAAAACAAAATAAATGATCATAAAATATACTCAAATAGCACGCTAAATTCCAGGATTACGATCAACTTAATGTTCACATAACGTAGAGAAATTAGTGTTTGATCAGGATTCATGTAACGTAATGTAGCGTAACGTAACATGACGTAACAACTCGGGTAAGACGCAGACAATGAATTTAAGCTGTTTGAAAACAAATTGTTCACTAAAACGAAACCCAAGCCCTTAGAGCTGATTAGGCAATAAATACTTGAATCAGAAGCTTTATGGGAAATACCAAATAAAGCGTAATACAAGGCCACCATGTTTTAGAGGTTAGAGAAGCAGGCAAACTATATTGAAGTAATCATATGAATATTATAAATAAAGTACCTAATAACCTTGTTGACGTTGTTCGCAACATGATAAGCTAGTTAAAGCATGTGGTACCCTTCACTTAAAGCTTTGGTAACGTTAAAGTTCTCTACTGGACAACTATTAACTTCAGTGTACATCAGGTTACTTCATAATAATGGTTTTCATTTAAAACACAAGGAAAAACTTTACCTTTTTTGAAGTGAACATTAAGTTTATCGTGAGCATTGTATAAATTATAACCTATGGTTTTTTTTATTGAAAATAACGTCACATTTTAAAACCTATGTACAGCTATTTGAAACTTTATATGTAATATCATTACAACAAATTATAAAAAATGTTTTACAAGTTTGTGCTGAATGTATGTTTTAAAAACAAGGCATATACAATTGATTCCAAATAAATATCTAATAAGATCTAAAACATTATTTACAGTATAGCTACAATAATATTAGTTGCATAGTTTTAATAATTATATTATGTTCCTATAAATGTTAATAACATTCTACAAATATTACATGTTTATAGTAGTAACTATTGGTAGTAGCTAATATCAGTTCAGTTAACCTCATTTAACACTCTGAAAAATGTAAACAAGCAATTTTTAATCGTATCAATAGGCAATTATAAAATAAAGATTTAAAAAAATCATAGCAAATTTCATAACACGTTAATACAAAAATTTGTAAATATAAAATAAATTAATAGAAGAATCTAACAGTTTAGTTCAAAGCTAATGGTATAAAATAGCAAGTCAAAAAAACTTTTTCATATCATAAAATACATTTTTAGTAAAAAAAAATGTATAATTTTAGAAATCCTTATGACTTCTGAAATACATTTGAATGTGGAGGAATTTAAGACTAGTAGCAAACTTGTTTAATCCGACAGCTTTGCTTTGTTGGTAGTGTGTATGTCTACTGAGCTAAGGGTCTTGGATTCGATTCCCTGCAGAGCCGAAAAAATTATCATTGATGAAATGTGGGTTTACCCTTTTACAGTGATGAATTAATGTCTGGGGACTGGATGTTGTACCTGTCCTAGTCTTAAGTTAGATTATAAGGCATATGAACCCACGATTGGCCTAGCAAGGGTAGTGGAAAATATATGACTTGGATAAAAAACTTAACACAGTCCAAAGGAAACAGTAATGGATGTAAAGTAAAGAAAATTTTTATACAACTATATGAGCTTGAAAGAAAATATTGACTCGATTGTTATGTACCAGTAAGTAAAATCTATCTTAATAATTAGCAAAGCAGACTTGCTAGTTTATGAGCCAAAAAACAAATTGATCTATAACCAACTTAGTCACAATTTTAATAGTAGACTCTTTTTCATTAAAATTAAAATACCGCTAAGAGAAATGGAATGAAAGTGTCAGAAATGTGAATTAAGGTATTTAATTTTTCAGTTTTTACCAAAAAAAAAATTTTTTTTTAGACAAAATAAACCGAGTATTGTTTCAGTAGATATATTTAGTTTAATTTTCTACAAATAGTAATAATTTCAGCTGTTTTTTGAAAATCTGTGATAGTCATCACATAATTTGAGCAGGCGTTTTAGTTTTAAAGGTTTATAGTCAAATGACAACTATTTAAGAGCTGATGAGATGTGTAAACTAGAGATAAGATGCTCGAATCATCGTTTCTTCAAATTCTATGATAGTCAAGAGAATCGTAAAAATCTTTAAAAAACAGTATCTCAAATACAATTATGAAGACCTTAACTCTATATAACAATTTTAAGCATTTGGTAAAAGGAATTATATAAATTTGTTTAGTTGGAAGGGTAACAAAAAAAAAAGTAAATTGTATTAAAAATGTACTAATAAAGTGTTATCTTTGTTGTTTATGACTTAACAGAACATGACAAACAAAATAGAATTTTATAAATGACACCAAGGCTCGAGTGATTTTATTTTATTTTTCAATTTTAAATATTTTCACTTTAACTTTAACTGTACATTTTTTAAGATTCGGATTTGAGAAATATAAGATTCAATGTATGTCTAATTGAAAATTAAACAAAACTTTATCTTGATGGATTAAATAGTCAAGCTATTACATTTGTCATTTACGGTTACAGCCGCATCTTAATATTATATTCTTTAAATTGAAAAATGACAACCAGGAATCTGCTTTAAATTTTCAGCAAATAATGACCCTAGAAATGGGACGATTCCTGGATAGCTCAGTGGTTAGAACGTCGGCGTATTAATACAAAGGTTCTGAGTTCAATTCTTGTGTCCAGGTGTAATTTTTCAATTTAAAGAATATAAAATTAATCTACTGAAGTATTATTTGAGTTATTTTGGCAAAAAAATAAAAGTTTTTTGTCAGACAAACTGCAAAAGTATGAACGTTGATTCAGGTTCCTTCCCATCCCACCTTGAGCATTAATTGTATGTTATATTTAATCATCATGGAACATCTCTAAGTCTAATCTCTCACCAAAAAGTTCAAGTCCAGTCATGTCAGATGCTCCTAGATTCAGATGAGTGGTCCGACACTGTTTCAAAAGAAAGGCCACTGATTACTTTCAATCTGAATTTGAATTTCAATCCAATCAAGTCAAGACTGTTTTCGACTCGGCAGGTTGAATTTATGTCAGTCTTTGTGCATCTTGTGTTTACTTCATTACTCTTTTTCTTTCATTTCAGTCAAAATGTTTTTAATTATTCTCCATAATTTCTTCACTTAAAATATTCTTTAGCTTGAAAATACTGTCTATGCTCATACGAAAGTAGTTGTAAAACTTAAATTTGAAAAATGATTAAATCAGGAAAAAGATGGTTTTAAAGAACTGAACGTATGTCTCCTTAAAGGATGGACTCATAATTTTATTTTCTGTTTTATTATCTTTCTAATGATACTACGAAGAATAATAAATGTAACTTTATCAACATTCATCTCCTAAAAAGCCAGTTCACTGAATTAAATAATTGTATTAATTTATCCCAGTCTAGTCAAGTCAACGACCGATTCTATGTGAAACCCTTTGACTGGTGTGATTTGACTGGGCTGAATTTGACTCTATTGGACTGGGCTGGTTTTAAATTAACCTTAGGGCCCAGTCATACCTGCAACCAAGTAACTGTGAATATAACACCATGTAAGGACAAATAAAGGCCATACTTAATGAGTACTGACTAGTGATGTTTTTCTCGTCATAAAATTGAGTGATTTTGAGTCAACCATATATATATATGTTATGGTGTCGCAAGTATGCAAGTGCCCTTACATTTAAAGAGGGCTATAAGTTTTAAAACTGAGAATACATCATAATTATTAAATGTGTCAAGTATTATGGTCATTTATGAAACGATACATTTTGGAATTTTCAACTATGACTAGAATCTATATATTAAAAGAAGGAATTAAGAATTGGATGACTGCGTTTCAAGGGGAACCATCGTTTTATCTTATTGTTCAGATGACGTTCTTAAAAATATATATATATTAGTTAGTTATTTTAGGTCTCCATTTTGTAGAAACTGCTTTGATAAATGAATCCATTTTATTTAGATATCTTTATATAAATCAATTTATCATATTAGGTCGTATCATATCAAGTTCAGTTATCTTTTTGTTTCCATGAAAAAAAGTAGTTTAAAACCAGTTCCAAACATGAAAATGATGTGAATGAATCAATTACAACAATAATCTTAACAAAATACTAACACATTTTCCCCTTGTGTTTATATGCAATTAAAACATAAAAATATTTTATAAATTCGTAGTGCAAACATATTAATTTCAGTTACAAGTCAACAAACAAAGAGGAACTATAAAATAGTACTACAATTAAAATAGGCCTAGTAAACAGTCTATGATGTGAATTAATAACAAGTTAGCATCAAGGTAGAGTGACAAACATTAGTGTTTAGATTAAATATCTACCCTAATGGGTACATCAACTTGGTTCATGATCACCTGTTTGTAGAAATTTATATTATTTTATAGGTTTTTTTGTGCTTATCTAGTTTCCCAAAAAGTCTGCAGGCTGACTATCACACATTTAGGAACAACATAATTTTTATTTTGTAACAACAAGATCCTCTTAGTTAAATAGTAATATTACTTAACGAAAGCACTACACGTTAAAAATTAATAGTACAGGGGGAAAAGGAGGAAAGTTCAATTTTTAGCTCAAACTGAGCTGGTGCTACCATCTGTTAGACAATCACGAGACCTTTCTAATAAACTTTATATTATGGTTAATAGAGGTCTCTGTCATATTTAATTATATTTTTTAAAGTATTCGTTGGGGTCCTTATTGGGTTGTGGTCCTGGATAATGTATGTAATGTGACTTCCCCCTATTACCCCTGTAACCTTCAAATTAATTAGACATATAATTTAGTCAGGGTCTCCGAAATTTTGAACAGCCAAATTCGGGTCAAATCTTGTTCACGTGTGTAATATCCACAATAACCATCAAATCTTTTAGACATTTAGAAGAAATAAAAAAACTTTGCTATGTTTGGAACAAAATTTAAATGTATTTCACTAATAATTTTTTGTTTTAAAAAAAGAGGGATATTTTATAGTTATCATAAGTACTAACATAAAACAATTAATCTGTAAATGAAATTTATTTTGTATGTTTAGTTTGATTTCATAAAGATAAATATTTTTAGGTATGTCAGCTTAGTAAAGAAAAAGAGTCATAGGATTTTTTTTCTTAACAATGTTTCCTACTTGGAGATTTAAAAACTAGTTTGTGAAGTGGGCTACATCTTCAAATGACGCACCTAATCAGTCTAAGCAATAATGTATGAAATAAAAATAGAAGGAAGAAAATGGGCAGTTCAGTTTATCTTCCGATAACACTTCCCCTCTTCCTCTGACGAGTTTACACTTTCACTATAACTATTTCTGTGACCTGGCAGTCTCGGGGTAAGGTGTCAGACTTCTGTGCTGGTGGCCGGGGTTCAATCCTCGGTCCCGGCACAGATTTATCTGAATACCAAACCCTTCCTTCACCTCTGACAAGACATCTTGTGAATGTGGGGAATGCCAGGCCTCCACCGTGGTTCGGATTCCACGTTAAACTGTAGGTCCTTCATTTCATCTCACAATCACCCTACTATTACACATTTGCGTAAGTGCGTATAACCCGAACGGGTAGTAACACACGGTGCTAGTAATAATAATAATAAAACTATTTCACCTTGAAAACATTGAGTTGCTTTTTAAAATCATTTTTTCTTGTTTCATATTCTAACTGGACATAGGCTTCCATGAATTTTTTTAGTCTACATCCTGGCAGGAAGACTCTTATAGGACAGTCATGAGACCAAGCCAAATAGCCTGAGTTGTAGATGATTTATATTTAAAAAATACATTTACCAAAAAGAAAAAAAAATTCAATATAAAAATAATAATTTTGTGACACTGTAAGACTCTTTTTAGAATTATTTAAGAATTTATGGTTTTTGTTTCAAAATTTATCTTTAAAATTTTAAATTTTAAAAATAGTGTTATGTGACAACAACAAAAATCTTATCTTTGACCTCACTTTGCAAGTTTCAAGTTCTGCGTCACATTTAAAAACTGAACTTTGCACAAATATATAATTTAGTTAGATATTGTAAAATATCTCCAATATATGTGCATATTCTAATGATTCCAAAAATGTCAGCGAACACGATTTGTCGTTTTCTTTTAAAATGATCTAGGGACTAGTTTTTACCCATATATTTGTACAGCATTTTACTTTTTTATGGCAGTGCTCAAATTTACACAATATTTAAAAAAATTAGTTTAACTGAACAACACATGAATTATTATATTAAAATGTATAAAAATCATAATTATATTTAAAATGATGTATGTGGTTAAAAACAAAGATATTTCTTGCTTTTTTTAGGCTTACATAATATGCTGCTGTAATGCATAATTTTTCAAGTTATGAAAGACTTACACTTTCATTAAAGGGTGAATAGACACTTATCCAACGCGTTGGTGGCCACGTAGTCTAAGGCGTCACTTTCATGTTAGCCTAGACTGCCAATGATAGGGATTGAAGTCTGAATCTCAATCAAATGTATTGAAGGTGGTTTTTCCAAAATGGTTTTTCACTCTCCCTCCAAACAGATGTGGGTATACTTTCTCTAATAAAACCTTCCTAATACCCCCGTGATTAGTACATAAGCATATAACCCGAACAGGTAGTAAGACGCGGTGCAAAAAAAACAACATAAATACCTTGATACTAAAACATCACAATTAATTTTTTAAATATAAAACATGTAGGCCTATTTTGTGGCATAAGACATTCAATGAAAACAACCAAGTTTATAATTAAAACCACATGCAGGAATACAATTTTCTTTTAATTGAAAATACAGTTAAACCAAGTGTGTTATTAATAGCCGATATTGAAAAAGTTTAAAATAGCTTATTATTATACGTTGTCTATAACGTGAATAGTTATTTAAAGCATATTTAACAGAAAATACCTATTTTAACTCAGGATCAGTAGCAAGAAAATGTTAATTTCAATCTAATGAAGTTTAAATTCAACAAATTGTTCAAATCAGGCACAAATTGGGGTTGCCACAAGTCTGGCTTTAAACCTAGCATCTTTTTTTTCTGAATCTTATACACGCCCAGTTGTCAAAAAATAATATTAGCAATGATAGAGTCTGCGAGCACAGTTTGTGTTTCCAAATTAAAATCTCAAAGAGATTGACATTAATAAACCTGCTAACAGAAAGTACAAGAAGTTCTCTTATAACGAAACTTTGCCCTTTCGAAAAATTGTGTTTGAGGAAACATCAGTTAGTTAGGAAAATATAGGTTAAAGGGTAGAAGATACTAACCAATTAAAAATCACTTTCGTTTAATATTGTGATATATTTTAGATTAATATTAATAATATTTAGCACCGCGTCTTACTACCCGTTCGGGTTATACGCTTTAAGTACTAATTATGCTAATGGATTAGGAATTGGGAAGGTTGAATTATAGGAAGTGAACCCGCATTTGCGTGGAGGGAAAGTGGAAAACCATTTAGGAAAATCCACCCCCAGTTCACCCGACCGAGATTTGAACCTCGATCTCCCCGTCCTCAGCAGTCGAGCTTCAACACGACAAGCGTGTTAGCCAACTACACCACCGAGGCGGGTGATATATTTTAAAGTTCATTTTTGCTTTATATATTATTTACATACTACTGTTTATAAAAAATAATGGAAAATAAATAAAAATGAAGCATTAGAATAGCTAAATATTACCATGACATAACGCAGAATAAAGTGTAAAGAAAAAAACAATTGTGAGCTGTAAATAGCGCAGGCACTAGCGCAGGGAACCACAGTGGTCCGCTATTGGAAATCAGCCATATGGGGGCCATGTTATCGAAAAGTAACCCCTATTTTCATAATTGTGTTATAAGCAAATTGCGTGGTAGAGATATGTGTTATAGGAGAACTGCCTGTAAACTCAAGGAAAATTATGTGTGGCTGGACCTCGTAGGCAAGCTTCCTAATGTAGGGATGCAGGTGAACATCATACAGTTAAAATAACAATACAACTAATATTTCTATTTCAAAGAAACTTTAAGAAGTTAAAAGTCCAGGCTGAACTCAGATCTATAGATCGAAAGTAAAAATTATGATTACTACTCTATAACAACTTATACATGTTTACAATGATCCATAATGTTTCATGAATAGTTTGAACAAGACTTATCACTAGTTTGTTATCAATTCATGAACAAATCATTTGTTAATAAAATTTAGGTAAAATCTCTCAACTCAATGAGAAGTGAGAAGTAGTAACAATACTTCCATTTGTGTGTTAGCCAAAACAGTTTACAAATCCTAGTCAGCTGCATCTCAACAAAGTCAACTATCTAGCTACCAGTTGAGGCATCATTGTATCGTAAGCCTTCTAGGTTGTGATTTTTATTTATTTTTATGTGATTTCAGACTATGTAAACACAAGTCAGTTCTAAAAACAAAACTCGTTTTAAATATCTAGATACATGTAACTATTTGTGTATAGGTAGATGACGTTTCAAATCGCTACTCCTAGCAAACTTTCTTGAACATACATGGCAAGGGAATGGCTTCAACCCACTATGAACGATCATGTGGTTTTCGAGTTGGTGTGTTCGACTGAATCGTTTGCCACAAATGTTACAGCCATAAGGTTTATCCTCAGAATGAGTCCGTTGGTGTTTCTCGTACGCCACATTGTCACCAAAACGCCTACCGCACTCGCAAAGCAACGGTTGTTCACCCGTGTGAACGACCATGTGCAGTTTGAAACTGTTGCTGCGTACAAACTTCTTACCGCACAGATGGCAGGACAGCTGACTGTTTGCATCGTGGCCCCGCATGTGAACAGATAAGTTGTTCTTTTGAGTGTAGCTTTTATCGCAGAGCTCGCAAGCAAACTCTTGTCCAGCATGTCTCATCATGTGCACTTTGAATTCCCCATTTGTGGTGAATTGTTTTTTGCATTCTTGACATGTAAAGTCTTTTTCAGTTTTGTGCGTTCTCATGTGATTGTTTAGAACACCTTTTTGGGTAAACGCCCGACAGCAGACACTACACGAGTAGGGTTTTTCACCGGTATGTGTGAGTATGTGCGACTTTAAATACGTGTTTATTGTAAACCGCTTTCCACATATGTTACAGATGAACGGTTTGTAATCAGAATGGATTCTTGAGTGTATGTTCAGAGCACTCTTTTGAGTGAACGTGTTACCACACTCATCACATGAGAAATTTCGCTCCCCTGTGTGGGAAACATTGTGTATCTTCAAGGATCGTCTGCTAGCAAAGCGTTTGGGGCATAAATCGCAAGGAAAGGGCGTTTCGCCCGTGTGTCGGCGGATGTGAACATCGAGATTGGGTTTTTGCGTGTACGTTTTACCACAGATGTAGCAGGAGAATACCTTTTCACTGGTGGTAGTGGGTGCAGGATTGTTTGAGGTTAAGAAATGAGCCCCGATAGAGAAAGTGCCGGAGCCGTTTGAATCGTTTTCACTTCTGGTTTGAGTGCTTTCATCTATATGCTCTACTGGCAAGATTGTCTGTTTAGTATTCTCTGTGCTACTATGTTGGTACTCATCTCTTGGTCCCTCAGAACACAAGGAAATTGGACATTCAACAGAGGGGTCCTCATAATTTTTTACAGGTTTTACTTTTTCAGGTGGTTTTAAACCTAAATCGAGGATTGCCTTTTCTTTTTCTGTGGGGGAAAAAAAACAAAACAACATATTGACATAGATAAAAATTGAATATTCATTAATAATACTTTATAGCGAATAATAAATAATTTTAACACTAGAAGGATGGAACTAGTCAATTTGACAGGTAAGCCCCATTTAAAATGTGGTAGGCCATAGAATTTTTCAAATCTATATTTCATGACTTTTAGTCATGTTTTGTGAACAAATAAAGTTATCAGCCTCCTTTACCTCGAAGGACAGTGGGCAGCCAATTAGACCAGTGAGGCGTTTAGTTGTTTCTCACATCTCAAAACAAATTACAACGCTTTAAAAAATATATATCATTCACATTTATAATTGGTGCCGATTGAAAAGCCCTGTCATACACTTGTATTTATTTGTGGTTTTTAACGTGCAAGTTCTGACCAACTGATTATGTCAGCACATGAGAATTTCTATGAACAAGAGCAAAAGAGCCAATCAATTTTGCCTAGAAAGGTAACTGTACATACATTCCAGGTTTGTTTTTCATGCCACAATCAACATGGGACCGACGGTTCTACTTTCCCTCTGAAGGAAGTTTTTACAGATTTTTACAGCTCAAGAAAAATCCGTAGACCCCAGGTAGGTTTGAACCCACGAACAACGGATCCTGAGGTGAGCACTTTACCCGTGGACCACTTGAGATCAACCAATCACATGTATTTATTGCTTCCTAACCTTCACACTTTTCACAATTTTCAACCAATATTTTTAGACATATCCAAAGCAAGACACACTATATCTGCCAAATTGGGATCTGTAATGCTTATAGTAAATCAATGAGCCAGTTTGTGCAGTAAATAAAGATTGTGTACGGCCCAAAATCAGGAGATGCTCATTCCCCTTGAACTAAATGCTTTGACAGAAAATGTGATTTTTTATGGATTCGGAATCGTACACAAAATTAATGGTTTTTGTATGGATTCAGAATTGCACACAAAATTATTCGTTTTTGTATGGATTCAGAATCACACAAAAAATTATTGGTTTTTGTATGGATTCAAAAGCGTACACAAAATTATTGGTATTGGTAGTAAGTTGTGTGTTGTAATAGGGGTTAAAACTGTACCCAACAGATTTTGCTCAAAACCTGTCTCCTTTGATAGAACTCAGAGGGGCTTTATGCTACCAATAGTACAATGACAATCATACAAATCCCCCTCGCATGATGGATTAAATTATCAAGCTATTTATTATATCTATGGCAGTTCCATGTGTTTGAACGTAATTTGTTATGCAAGGGTGACAAACTTCCCTAATATCGATTTTCATTCAAATTGATCTCAATTCTTACATTACGTCCACAACATTAGCTTTGCCATCTTGTAATTTCTTAAGTTGAGGATATTTTCATCAAGATGGGATGGTGACCATAGGGCCTACCTAATTTGTTTTCTAAGCATCGGGAATTTGGGAAAAACTCTTGAACGACAGAGACTGCATGATTTTAGATTTTCATTTTTATTAAAAGTTTCAAAAATTGATTAACTTTTGAGCTATGGAAAGCTTAGATTTAATAAAAATTAAAATATAAAAGCACATACCTTACTGTAAAAATGGTTTAGTTTGAAAAATAGTACACATAAGAAAAATGCCTCTGGTTAAATCGACTGGTCCTTCTAGGTAAGAGCAGTAAAATCCCTTCCTTCTAGTGATAAAATATAATTGATCAGTATGATTAAATATAATTCTTTAAATTGATAAATTATAGCTGGACACAAGAATTGAAACTGGGACTTTAACTTAGTAGGCAAAGGCTCTCACCCCTGAGCTATCTAGGAGCCATCCCATGCCCAGGGTTATTCTTCCTTCCTATTTTAAGGTAGAGTTTAAGATGGATGTGCGGAAATTGTCAGCTACATATGAGTAAAGCCCAGAATTTTATGTGGTATTAACCTACAAAATATGTACAAAAATATGCAGCAAAATCAGTTAAAATATTTAATAATGGGAAAATATATAACATTGAATGAATAAACTTTCTGTTGAAAGACACGTTGGTAGGAATGAAATCTATGTGTAAACGTTTGTCACGTAAAATTCTTGGAAAATTCGCTTGGATGACAGCAGATGTTATGTTTTCTTGCTCTTGCGAGTGATTTGAAAATAAGTGAACGTCAGACCACTCCAGATTTTTTAAAGTCATTATCCTAGAATTCCTTTTTTAGGTCTTAGGTTAAATATTTGATCTAGACATACTAACCGATATTGATATTACACCTACCCTATAAACGTGGTTGGTCTTTTTTTTTCTTTTCAAAAGACCGACCTATTACGACATATTATTGTGATATACTTCAAATTAAATTTTCGTAATTTATTTTGGGTTCCGTTTTGGTCGTTCGTTATTTGCCTTGTCACTTTTAAGTATGTCTTTTCTCTCAACCAAAGAACAAGAAAATATGTTATTTATATCCAAGCCTCATTATTTTTACAACTCGTCGACTTGTGCTGCTGAGGCCACTATCAGGCAACACTGCAGTCACTCCCTTTCACAGCACAATAAACGTTAAACACAAAGTTACATTACAGCAACTGTATTGCTCTCTGACGAGCCAGCGTATCTGACTTGGACTTTGCTCAATGCCATCCTTTCACTCAATACATTTATTCATGAAAGTATAGTTTACTTGAGAATTAGTGGCATATAATTTAAAAGTATTTTCCCCAAGAAATACATAAAAATAATACCAAAGTTAAAAAACACACAAAATATGTAATTTCATGTATAATCTTCGAAAATATGTAGAATTTATCAAAATATGTGAGAATATGTAATATTAAAACCGGAAATAACAATCTAATTTGCCGACATTTTGCTTTTCACATTTCTAACTGGCAGGATGAAAATATGTAATAACATAAAAATCTGGGATCTACATATGAGTGATCAACTAAAATCAGATAACGCAGCCACCTTAGAACTCAGGGGGGCTTTATACTACCAATAATACAATGACAATCACACAAATCCCCCTATCATGATGGATTAAATAGTCAAAGTATTTTATTTGTTAACTACTGTTGTAGTGGCATCTAAAGATCATATTCTTTAAATAGAAAAATAGTGCCTAGACAAAGGAATTAAATCATGGACCTTTAACATATTACGCTAATGCTTTAACCACTGAGCTGTCCAGGAGTTGTCTAAGTTGTTTTTACGTATATTGACTGAAAAGAGTTATACCATTTTCATCAACGCTCATAAGCTCTCGGCGGCTAATAGATAAATTCAAAACAAAATAACTGTCATACCTTTTGTTAAATCTTCTTTGTGGTTTAAATTGAGTACATCCCTTGATATATACTTAATTTCATCCTGTGACAAAATCTTACTTGGCAATCTGTAACAAATGTTAAGTACATTTTCTTTCAGATTCTCAAATATTTTTCAAAACTGAAATTATAGAAAATATTACACCACATAACAATCGTTCATTGTTTTTATATTTACAATTTGAGAATATCCTCATGGTATCAAAGTTTGTCAGAAAACCTTTTTTAAATTTAAATTTTTAGCATATTGGAGGATATTTATTTATATGAGGAATTTAATGTGCACTTTCTGAACTGATTATTTATATCAGCACACAACTTAAAAACTAACTTATATTTAAAGCAGACACAACATCCAGCCCCAAGATGTTAATTCATAACTTTGAAAGGGAAAACCCACATTTCACCAATGATGATACTTTTCCGGCGATGTCAGGAATCAAACCCAGGACTCTTTGCCCCGTAGATAGACACGCCACATATTGAATCAAGGTGTCAGACCATTTGAGGATAAAGATAGTTGTAAATTGTAATGGTAGTAACATTTTTTTAATTCTTCATGTTTGTTGGAGGTGAAGATTACTATAATGCCTGATGTAAATCAAATACGTTTAACATTCTTACTAAGAATTTAGTGTAGAAATTTGTTATAACTAACTACCTTGTAAAACTCGATGCAAAATGCATAAGTGGATAAGATTATTGATGCTGTTTCAGATAGAGAAAACCGAAAATTATGCTTGAATTTTGTGCATTAAGAAAAAACCCGGAGGAAAAGCGGATGAATTTTGCCGGTTGTCAGAAATCTAAAAGCAAAGACAATTTTAAATAGCATCTAGAGGCTACTAATTTAAAAATATTTCTGGAGGAGGACTATTCCAAATAACTTGGAGAGGAGTCTAATTTTCAAAATGTTTCCATACAATGACCTCTCAACATAATTTCGGGGGGAATTACATTTACAAACATTTTCTGGGGTTGGGTGTTCCACCGCCAATGGATGTAGCAAATTTGTATATATACTACTCATATGGGATAGAGCCAGAGTGGGGTGCAGCCCCTCCCCCCCAAGAAGTTTTTTAATCAGTATTAACAATAATAATTAAAAAAATAAACCAATTAAATCTATGTTATAGTCACAACTAGTTTCACTGTCAAGTACTATCTCGGTAGATAATTGCTTCTCATCAAAAATTGATTTACATTTTTAACACACAATTTTTAATAAAAAAATAATTAACAAAACCACAAACAATGAACTTGTATGCATTTGTTCTTTTTAAGTCATCTGATTAATTTCTAAATTACTCTCAAATTTCAAGTATTTTTCCATCAGAATTTCCCATGAAACCGCACCTACCCCCTCAAGAAAAACCTGGTGAGGACCCCTCTTCCATCACAACAATACTGGATCCGCCCCTGTCATTAACTTACCTACCCTAAACGTGTAGTTGAGCACACATCAACAGTGGAATAATGACTTTCTTAACCAGACCTTAAAAAGAATGTGATAAGGAAATTAATTCCATTACTATACCCTGAATTTTATTTTAGGTGGATGGTAGGGGTATTTTCTTTTGGGACTCGTGGTGAAATCTCCCAGGCGTAAGAATTAACTTTTTTTTTTAACAAAGACCCATCTTGAAGTAAGCTAATTTAAAGTGTTTTAAGACATAATTGAGGTTGTAGTGGGCAGGGATGTGAAGTTAGTTTCATAATAATGGAGTCGGAGTCGTCAAAACATAATGATAATATTATAACAATAATTATATGGTAGCTATATCATTTTAATTTCAGCCTATACTTTTTTTTGTTCTTTAGGAACAATATTTGTAATTTTGTTTGATAAACATATTTAAATATAAATTCACAATGTCAAAGAAGCTTCCCATGAAGTAATCTGTATTGGAACATTTTAATGCAGTAAATTTGTTATTTATTACTAAGTATTTTCGCCATTTATGAAGGAGTCAGAGTTGAGGACTTGGTGTACCAATGCCACAGCCCTGGTAAAGTAGCCCCATTGGCTTCTTTGGTGCTGACTGACAGCTCACAGCTGACTTCTGACAGTCAACATTTAGGTATATATCTAAATTTTGACTGTCACAAGTGACAGATGCTAAACACGTGTTTTTGCATATCATATGGTTCGGCGTAGAGATACATAATTCGGTCTGGTAACTTTTTAAAGCTGTCAGTCAGCACCAAAGAATCCATGGGGCTACTGTAGGTGGTATGATATTGTGTAGGACTTCAATAATCTACTGACATGGCATTAAGTTGCAATACCTATTGGGGGGGCCACCTCGGTAAGTGAGAAATTGCCGCACAGACGTTCAGCTCTAACGCAATATTTAATTCTATGATGTGTTATTTCAAAATAAGCTTCACGCCAAAATAAAGTAGTGATATTCCAACAGGAATCTTTTCCTTAACAAACCTAGCCAGTTTTAGTTTTATTAAAAGAAAAAAAAAATGTATGGAAATGGGACATTAGCTCATTCTAAACAACTTTCTACATATTTGAGGAGCTATGAGAATAGGCTTTATGAAAAGGAACTCTAGATTTAGCCTTCCTCCAACAAATACAGTAATTATTTGATAGGCTCACAAAAGAAAATTGTAATATATTTGAGAACTAGCAGTGAGCTTTCCTCTTTACCTTGAGGTAAGTTTCGTAGTTTGCTTTTCCCTCTTTCTTGTTGACATGACAAAGGGTAGCTGTAGGTGAAGGGCAAAAGAGAATATAAGCTTAGACAAAATAGAGAAGTAATTTCAGAAAACCACAAAGGCCATATTATTTAAAGACATGTAGACATGTGCGATTGATACTTAGGGCATTGTTTATTTATAAAACAAGAAAACTTATGTGTTTAAATTTGTAGAACCTAGATGGATGATAAGATGTAATAAGAGGAAAGGGTGCTAACTACTCACATGAAGAACATCTTTTTAACAGCCATCTTATTTTTCTACGAGTTTAATTTCTCATTTTTGAGGAAGCTTTAGGTATCTAGGGCTTACCATACACTCTTTGTGATCAAATTTTTAATCGTAGTAAATTTGATCAAATAAGAATATGAAAACATGAGTGCATTATAAATTAAGCCAATAAAAGGCCTTGATAGTGTTTTATTTTACGCCTGAAATAAAACTGCATTATT
This sequence comes from Timema poppense, assembly GCA_902141375.1. Taxonomy (NCBI): domain Eukaryota; kingdom Metazoa; phylum Arthropoda; class Insecta; order Phasmatodea; family Timematidae; genus Timema; species Timema poppense. Next base: position 242,559 of record CABFOV010000161.1, on the reverse strand, counting down.
GTTGAGAACTGCACTTACACAAGTTACTTATAGATATGGCCATATATAATAGGTTGAGTTTTCAGCCATTTTATTTTGCATCCTCCAATCATATGAATGTTGGTGCATTACCTTCAAGTTTAACCATTTCATCTTGTTCCAATCAGTTCTAATAAGAGTAAGCCTATGCATAATTTTTAATTCATTATTTATTTGAAGTAGGCTACCTAGTTAATGTGCACTTTCTGCACCAACTGATTATATCAGCATACGAGAATTTCTATGAGCAAGTATGAACGGGCCTAACCATTTTGCCGGGAAAGGTACTGTCACATACTCTCCTGGGTTCTTCCTTTACATTCTACAATCGACATGGAACCGACGACTTTGCTTCCCTCCCCAAAGGAAATTGTGCTATACATATTTTTATCGCTAAAGACAATTCCGTCGACCTGGCCGGGTTTGAACACACGAATATCAGATCCTGAGGCGAGCACTTTATCCCTGGAACTGCTGAGGTTGACAGTTATGCATGTCAATAAAATAATATTTGAATCAATTTATGTCTTAAGTCTGGATGATGCATACTTACAAATGAGCTGGTCGTTCATTCTCGGGTTTCCTGCTTTTTCCCAAATCATCCCCTTTGGTGTTTGGTATTTGAAGTGTCATTAGTTGAGGTTGAAAGGTTGGCACCGGCCAACATCTCTCAGAGCATATGGGGGAATTGTTTTGATATGGCATGTTATGTTGAGTTTCCTGAAACAACCCCCGAACACCACTATAGCCTAGTAGTTTTTTTAAGAAGCGCTGGGTTTTTAGACACCAAATAATTAAGTAGGCCGATGTGGCCTAATGATTTCAATTTTCTCCCCACTTTAAGCGCAGCGTCACACTCGTAATTGACTATAATGCTGATGACAAGAAGATCAGGGTTCAAATCTCATTTTGGTTAACTCTCTCTTCTCAGAATCTACAGGTAGGCTAAACATTTCTTCTAAATTCAACCTCTCTCAACTCTAGCGCATAGCATTACTAAATATGTGTAGGCCCCTATAGCCTGAACATGTAATAAGACACGGTGTTAAAAAAAAAGGCCTAGAACTGTTTTTGGACAAAAATCATGTAACTAAGTTAACTTAAGTTTTTTTTGCCGGAGTTGCGACAATGTAGTAGGCTTATTTTCTCTGTATAAAGTATATTTAATCTTAAAAACAACAACACGGTCAAACTTGGATAATTTGAACGTATATAATTCAAATTCATGTTTAGTTCGAACTTTTCCCTAAGTCCCTTGAAACTTCTATTAAAACAATGTTTAGAAATAATCACATATAATTCAATCTTATTTTGTTAAATTTGAAGTAAAATTGCCCTGAAGATGATGAAAAACAGCATAAAATCTTGCGTAAGAATTACGTTTACTACTTGAATGTTGCTGTGCGGATAATAGACTCTCTGCTTGTAGGCGCACTAAAGTTTTGTGTTTTGTGTTCCTTAAGATGATTTAATGAACTTGGACGAGAACTTAGTAGTTTGCGGTGAACTTAGAAGAGATGCAGAATTTTTGGCTGATGTTATGAACAATAGTGCATCTTCAGATGAAGAAGGGGAAAAGATGGAACTTCCAGAAAAGCCAATCCCAACATATACACAGACCATGCATAGTCAGCATGGATCACATCAAAGAGTTGAAATGGTGTGTTGAGGGACAACTTAATATAAGACCCTCTATTATCCAGACGCTTGATAAACTAGAAGAGTTTACTCCAACTCAAGAATACTAACTCCAAAAAACAATCAAAGATTTCTAACTTTTTTGAAAAATTGCAACTAAATTATTCTGTATTCTACGTATTGCTATTGAAAAACTAAGAATAAAATGATTTGTATAAGGTATACACTATTTTATTTTACTTCACTGAATTGATGTTTGAAATTATTTTTCTAGTGGTTCCTTCAGCTTTGAATTAGCCAGGTTTGAATATGTCTAGAAACTGGTTTATGACAATATCAAAGCAGACTCTTTTCTACATGTTTTGAAGTAATTATGAATCAGCATTTAATGTTTACACACTGTGTTTATATGTGAGCTAGGATAGGATAGAAAATGGCTATAAAAAATATTAGATTGGCTTATCGTGGGCCTATATATTTAGTGCCTGGAGATATTTGCCACTATTTTAATCAAATAAACTTGACTTAACTTAATTGTATGTACTCAGAAAAGAGAATTTAGTATCTTAGTGTGCTAAGAATATAGAGTAGAGAAGTAGGCCTTGGCCTATGTATCAGACTCAAGATATATGTTGTAATACGTACGGTACTAGTAAGTTACCTACTAGACTGAGGTTTTATAAATATTTAGTTTACAGATATATTTAAAAAATACAGGCCTACTGGCTCTAAATATAGCCCAGAAATGCATGAAATATTTACTCCACAAAACAAGTTGTTAGTAGCCTATAATCACCAAAATTATTAAAACCATAAGACAGTGAATTAAGCTTAGCTGGAAAATAAACTGATTATATTTAAACTCTTTATTAGTATTAACCTAACTAATGTTCTTACCTTATTTATACCCCCAATTAAAATGGCTGTTGTAATTGAGGTTTGATGAGCAATTTCTTTCATATATTGTGATTGGGCTTCCATAGTGTCATATTATTATCCACGCTCCCAAATTTCTTTTACATTACCTGGGCTTACTCAAGGTGAAACTTTTTTTTTCAACTAAAATATTTGATATGTCTCAATTACTAAAATCAACAAATGTTACTAATGCAGTACACATTATACACTGTCAAAAAAGGTTTAATTAGATCGTATAGTGGTGTTTGAACTGTGAAACTGTCAAGAATATTAAGTGTAAAGTACATGTAAATCAAATTAATTTTTAAAGGAGTCATCACCAAATTATACAAAAACATCTTCATGATTTTGAGATGAGATACTGAGCACCAAATTATTTACAGTTTTAAATGAAGATTTATTTCATTTAGAGATATACTATAAATTTAAGAATTAAGTATAAAACAATAACCTATGTATCTTTAAATATCCCATTTACAACATGTTGACATAACCTACAAATATGGCTTTCTTCCTAAAACCTTAAATGTATATTAGTTAACACTATACACATTTTAATTTATAATAAATATATTTGACCTTCTAACAAATTCTTGAAAAGTTAATAAACGTTGTGATATAAATTATATGAAAATTGCAAAAATAATTTTTCTTAAAAAAATTGACAAAATCAGCCATATTTAACAACGTAGAGTTGGCAGTGCGCACTTTGTAACAACATTGGGATGGGAATTAACCGCATAAATGGTTGGTCAAACTGAACTTTATAGCAATTTGTATACAAATAGGGGATTTTTTAGTCTGCGCGGGAGTATCCATATAATCTAATCTGCATCTATTTTTCTAGAGACCTCTCATCTATTATTATGACGTGAAGTTGTTAATGGCTTGAAATTCAAGTTGACCAAGAGCTTAATTTGTGAGTATCACTACTTTAGTTAATATCAACAATGACTGACCAAAGAATGTTAAACGTTATCTTCTTTATTAAGAAATAAAATAAAAATATGTCAAAAATGCTTGTCAAATACTTTGTGGAATTCGTTGAGTGGCTTTGTTTGAAAATCGAATCAACTCCGAATAATCCCTCCGAGGGCTCCATGAAACTGAAAACGAAAATGGCTCATGATTTATAAGTTTTTAATTTTTTTTATTTGCTACATAACTTAAGTTATCATTCTTTTTACTCACAATTCAACAAAAATACTAGATAGTCCCTACTATGTATTAAATAATATTAACATTGTTTGTAAATTATATAGATTATAAAATTAAAAATATAAGTTAGTTATGTACTAGATCTTAGCTTACACTAATGTTTGAAGAGCATTTTAATAGAAAAACAATGTGAGAAAATAGAGTAGTTTTTTTTAATACAGTAGGTAACAACTCATCATTTTATCCTTTAAAAGAATTCACACCCTGTTCGGTGGCAGCACAGTCTGAGGTGCTACCCTGGCAGTGGACTAGACTGCCAATGGCGGGAAGATCGAGGTTTGAATCTCGGTCAGTTGTACTGAGGGTGGTTATTTCAATAAGGTTTTCCACTCTCCCTCCACAAAAATGTGGTATTTAAATATAACCTTATCTCTAAAACCATTAGCGTGTAATAAATATCTAAGCATATAACCTGAACAAATAGTAAATTGCAGTGCTAAAAAAAGAACAAAAAACATATTTCTGCCCATTTCAAAAATTGTACAGTACTTTAGGCCTACCATATGCCAGCCCAGTTTTTCCTCCCACTTTTATCTGTCAAAAATTTGTTAGCATCTTTTTATTATTTATTTTTTAGAAAACAATCAGCAACACTAAGGAGGAACGATGCGTTCAGTTTTATTGAGTGAAGATGACACAATTTTATTTGGAAGCAATGTCAACCGTACACTCTACATTCTGTATCGAGAGAATAAACAAAACTTCACAAATATGTGGAAGGAACAGGTTGGTCGCGAATCCTTACCAGTGTTTTGACCCCTGGGCTTGGTTGATGGTCCAACTTTGTGCCTTATTTCAAATAAGTTAATACCCGCTTTGATGGCCTTATGGTCTAAGGTGATAACTCTCTCAGTAGTAGACTAGACTGCTGATAAAGAGTGAGCTTGAGGTTTGAATCTCGGTCGGGTGTGCGGAGATTTGTTTTTCCAAAATGCTCTCTCCCTCCACGCAAATGAGAGTATACTTCCTATAAATATAACCTTCCTAGTCCTTAAAACCATTAGTGTAATTTAGTAGATAAGCATATTAACCCGAACGGGTAGTAAAAAAAATATATTGTACCATCAAGTTAACAATCACTCCAGCAGTCCTCTTCAAGTTGTAACCCTCAAAAGCAGATGAGTTCAAATAAACAAGGAAAAACCATAAATATAGTGTTATTTATAATTACTGAAATAATATTGTGTTTTTCTTAATTTAATTTCTTAAAAAAATATTTGAAAATCAATCATCGCCTCTTACTAGGTACACTTGTTCAGGATATAACTTATATGCTATCTTCACCTGCTATGTATGATCATAAGCTGGAGTTATGTGATTTCTCCCCAAAACTTCTTTCAATTTTCTTCCCCATCGAACTTGATCTGAATAAAGGTTCAAAGAACAACTGTGTCAAGTTTGAATTAAATTGGTTGATGGGTTCAAATGTATTGTGACACACATCCACCACAAACAGATGAATGCAAATCGGTAGAGTTAAAATGGATAACCACACTTCACTCATTCATTAAATGAAACCACATGATTTGGTATGTTTTTATTTGTCTTTACACTGTAACTATATTTGTTAAATTGCCAATACAAAGAGCCTACTACTTTATGAGCACGCATTAAAAAATTTCCCACCCCTACTTGTTTTTTCCTTGTCACCTAAGTAAATGCGGGGCCCCCCCCAAACTGCAAGGCCCTGTGCAGCAGCACCCACGTTTGCACACCCCTACGGACATCCCTGTAGTTTATACCTTCTAAGTAAATGAACTTCTTTCTTCACATTTTCATCTTCTGATCACTTTGATAGTTACACTTATTTTTTAATTTTTATAAATATTCCTTTATCATCTTGTAATTACCTGCTCCTATGGCCACATGGTTTAAGGTGCTGCTCTCGCAATAGACTGCTGAAGACAGGGATATCATGGTTGGATCTCAGTCGGTTGTACTGAGGGTAATTTTTACTAAATGGTTTTTCACTCTCCACACAAATCCTTCACTAAATCTAACCTTTCTAATCCCTAACACATTAGAGTAAATTACTAATTAATTACATAAGTGTATAACCTGAAAGATTAGTTACACGCAATAGGGGTGTGCGAGATCAACTTTTTTGGTTCGAGACGAGATTGGAAACGGGAATTTTAGAATCCCTTCGAGACGAAAACAGGAATTAAAAATGTAAAACTAATTATTTCTAATTTTGCTAATATTACGTACCTTAAAACACTGACAATATTATTTTGTTAAATGAATGCATAGGTACTCATAGAGGAAATTTAAATAAATATTTATAAAGTTGAAAATGTAAGCAATTTTTAATACTTTTGCTATAACTTAGACTAATTAAATTATAAACATTTATGAAACACATTAAATTTAAATTTGCATCTAGAAGATTTTGACATACATATTTATATTCAAATAATAAAGAAAGCATGAAAAGCATGTTTAAAAGTAAACTAAATATGGAAAAAACGCACTTCTCGAACTTCTCCCGAAATTTTCGGGATTACAGAATATGTTTCCCAACAATCGAGTCGGGAATGGGAAATATTTTTTTCCGTGGAAATCCCAAAATTCAGGAAGTCCTAATATGCTATACTAAAAAAAAATTGTAATTATTGTTTCAATAAAGTATTGATGTAATATTATCGACCTATCAGTCAAAAGTTATTTATGAAATATTAATCACTATGCATTTAATTTGTTCTTACGCAGGGAAAAGGCTATTGGTTACAGTTCTGTATCACATTACGGGCTGTTTTGCAACAAGAAGGATATGGAAGCAGATTCTTTCCTCTCAGGAATATTCCTATTCCTAAGAACTATGTCGAGGAATTTTATATAATGTTCGTTGATTATCTCACAGGTGACAGGTATGGATTAATATTATGATATCCACAGAAATGGGTTTATTTAATAAATGGGTTATTCTCACAAAACAGGCAAAATTAACTTTCAAAAATCTTGGTAGGTGTGCTAAAAATTTTTTAGTAGTTTGGATTTATTTTGACTTACATTCTAAAATTATAATAAAAATACTAGCAACATACTTTTTTCTTTTTACTAACCTTTGAGTGGGCGCACTAAGTTATAAAATACCCCAATCCTATGTTGGTTAGTGTGGTAACACTGTCAGACTCTTGAGGAGTGTGTTGCTTCCTATTCCTTCAGTGTGATCTTGACAGTCGATGAGGTGATTTGAATTAAATTTATTTAATTTTACTGTTCGTAAATTGAAACAATTTGAAACAAACTTTTTTTTAGTACCGCGTCTTACTACCTGTATGATTTATATGCCTACTCATTGTTAATGTATGAAATAACCCATGTGCCTGCTCAGGTAACACAAGCTATATTATATTTCATTGAATTGGTTTTTAAACAAATTATTATATACTACTTAGTCTATTACAGTTTAACCAAAATTGTATTTTTTTTAAATTTTCATTTGCACAAGTATCCTGGATTTTATTCCTTTTGAAACAATAACTTTATTGGTGAATTTACATTCTGAGTGTTTTTTATTTCTTATTAATAATTCAGTTTGTAAGTTATGGGGTGATGTAACATAATGGTTTTATATAGTGAATATGCTCAAAATATCAATACTGTAGAACCTTGTTTAGCTGAAATAAAGGGGGTGAACCCAATTTTGGATATTTTGTAAATTCGAGTTGTACTGTAGTATTAACAATATACATTTATTTATAAACACATTTTATGATAGTAAAATGTATTTGAAATCCAAACAATATGTAATACATACATGAATCAGAGTGACATAAGAAATCAATATGGTTTTCCTGAATTACTGGATAAATTAAAATTGTTTGAATTTATTTCCATAAGCATTTCAATAGTAGAGGAGTTCTACATCTATTCCATGTAGATAGATAAATACATGGTGGCTACAAACAGGGAAAACCTGGAAAAGTCAGGGAATATAAAAGTTTGATTAATTCTGCGGCTAAACATTTAAACAAAAGTGAGAGTGTTTCTCGATGTTAGTAAAGTATATTGCCTAGATATGTAAATCTAACTTGAGATGGTTGTACAAGGTTTATTTTATAACACATTACACAGGAACACAAATAATACCTAATTAAATACTAGAGAAATAATAAGAACCTATAAGATTTTTGATGGTAGGTAGCCTAGGATTTTTTGAAAATGTGTGATAAATATAATAAACGGAAAAAAAATTCCATTCAGCAAGAGAAACTTTAAAAAGTTTAGGTCTGGAATTTTTTTTAATTTATCTGAAATACCTGGAAAAGTCAGAGAATTTTATAATAAAATTTTTGTAGCCACTCTGAAATAACATTCAGCTACAAAAAAAGCAGTATATCAGTATATTGTCTCATGTACTCCAACATCCTCTTTACATGACCATACTATCCCAGCCTTGTTTTCTATACTATTTAATACACCCTGTCACAGTGGCTTTTATTCATTGGAAGCAAGGGAAGCAATGCTTCCCTAAAATTAAAAGTTAAAAAAGAAAATAAGAGTAAAATAAAGTTAAAACAAATTATTATAGTTAGAAACTTCTTCAAAAAGTATACTTTTAATAACAGTTGAGGCGGCAGTTCTTCTTGCTTAGAGAAATCAGTTCTTTCTCAGACTGACTAGCTGGTCTTGTCCTTTATTCCGTCAATGTTTTATTTCCAAGTCTGTTCAGCCCTCATCGAGGAAAGGGAAATAGCGTTTCCCCAGGTGAGTATTAGCTCATTTTACTTTCGTGATTGATGTATAATCGTAGCTAGTATAATGTTAAAATTTAATTTTTTTTTCTGCCGTTTTTAGCAATATTTATTGTTTTTAGATAAAATTATGAACACTAAATTTAAAAAAAACATGTATTCATCACCAATTTACAGTAAGTTTAGTTTTATTTTCCAAGAATATTGTTGCTTGTCTCAGCCTCCGACGGAAGTGGTTTGTTTCTTTGTACACATTAGTAGAATGATGAGTGTGTCAACAAGTGCAGCAGTACAAGAGCAGGACTGCTGTGTCATAATCACCCTGCCCTAGATTGGCATGTTTGTTTAAAACTAACATAATAGTGTTGAAACAAGTGAGCAAAAGAACTTGTCTATTTAAATATTCTACTAGGGCAAAACCGCTGAAGTATAAATGGTTCTATTTTAGAGCTATTGAGCCCACGTGGATTTAAACATTGGGTCAACGGGTACTTGTGGTGAAGGGCCACCGTTGTACCAAAGGTACCGTGTTTGAATCTCTGAAGGAATCAGTCGAGCCATTTCTCTCACAAGCTTCTACGTCAAAGTCCTTATATCTATCTGTAACATCATTTTAGCATCACATTTTTGTAGTAACTCATAGTGCTATTAATAAACCCTAAAAACCAAAGCCTTCTATAAATTACGAACCCACACATTTATTTTACCGTCGTCCCCGTCCTTCCCCGCAAGCTATCCTGACAGATTAGGCCCACAGGCAGGAGTATTTATAAGATCAATTATTTTGTTTTATTCCATTCATATTTTGTGTCCACCCACTGGCTTTCTTCCTGATAATACTTTTAACTAAACAAAAAACATGACAAAGACCAGTTTGAGCTTCTGATTAAACTAGGATCCATCAGATCCCTTTTATTGTGGCCTCATTGCTTCGTTCTTTCCAAAATTGACCAAACGCCACTGCTCCAACATCCTAAATACATGTTCATACCATTTCAACATTGCTTCCTCTACTATCTCATGTACCCCAACATCCTCATTATATGTCCATACCATTTCAGGCTTGCTTCCTCTATTATCTCATGTACTCCAACATCCTCATTACATGTCCATACCATCTCAGCCTTGTTTCCTCTACTATCTCATTTACTCCAACATCTTCATTACATGACCATACCATCTCAGCCTTGTTTCCTCTACTATCTCATTTACTCCAACATCCTCATTACATGACCATACCATCTCAGTCTTGCTTCCTCTACTAAAATGTACTCCAACATCCTCATTACATGCCCATACCATCTCAGCCTTGCTTCCTCAACTATCTCATTTACTCCAACATCATCTTTACATGCCCATACCATCTCAGCCTTGCTTCCTCTACTATCTCATTTACTCCAACATCATCTTTACATGCCCATACCATCTCAGCCTTGCTTCCTTTACTATCTCATTTACTCCAACATCATCTTTACATGCCCATACCATCTCAGCCATGCTTCCTCTACTATCTCATTTACTCCAACATCATCTTTACATGCCCATACCATCTCAGCCTTGCTTCCTCTGCTATTTTATGTACACCCTTTAGCCCAAATCTTGCTCGAAAAATTTCATTTACATCCCATTTCTCCTCTTTACAAAAAACAAAATTATTTTTATTTCAGTGTTACTCATCTCCACAATTTTGTGACAGATGTTGTCAGTGTGTCCAGGTTTCCTCAGCTATTCCCTTGCTATATAGATGGTAAGTTAGTCACTCTTAGGTTAAGTTGAAATGAGCCAGATTAATGTTTGTACATCAGCCACAGAATATGATTATACAATGCTGGAAACATATTGATACCTCAAAATTCATCTAGAATGATTGAACAATGGCTTCAAACTTTATTTTATTTCTAATCCAAATGGTTTAAAATATGGTAATTAGATTTTTTTTTAACTTGATATTTATAAAGCCTGTTTTTTAAAGTGGTATATCAACAATAGCTGTAGAATTATCACAATTATTTTAGCATCGCGTCTTACTACCATTTCAGGTTATACACTTATTTACTTATTACAATAATGTTTTTAGCAATGAGGAAGGCTATATTTAAAGGAAGTTTACCCATATTTGCATGGAGGGGGAGTGGAAAACCAATTTATAAAAACCACCCTCTAAACACTCGATCGAGATTTGAATCTGAATTTCCCCGTCATTGGCAGTCTAGTCTACTACGAGAAAAGAGCCTTAGACCATGCAGCCACCTAAGCAGATAAATTTATTAAGTCATACATTATTTTGTCTAGTTAATGATCAAATACTATTAATATTATTTTAGGCAAATCTTAATTTGAAATGATATTTGATTCACTAGATAGTAAATTAGTATTTTTTTAAGGTTTTTTTAATGCCATTTAGATAAGATCATGTGCACTTTTACGCTCATTCAGGAAAATCCATAATTATTAAAACTTACTGTAATATATTTAATGATGTATTTACTGTGTTTTTAAAACATCTAGAGAAGACATTCAAGAATAAAAATGGCTTTCATCGCTTGTTTGTTGAAGACAGCTGTCAACAAACTATTTACAAGGTAACTTACATCCATCGTATTTTAAAAATTAGCTTACTTACATCCTCATCATCACCACCACCACTACCTGTTTCCAGTCATTTAAGTAAAATACCTCCATCTTCCTGTATCCATTCCCCACTCTCTCTTCTTTTAATGTATTCCATTATTCTCCACTAATTTGAACACTTTCTGCTATCTACTCCTCCCATCTCTTGCCAGACCTCCCTTGTGGTCTTTTCCCTACATTCTTCATTTCCAACGTTTTCTTTGGCATACTCCCTTTTTACACCCTCATTAACTGCCCATACCATCTCAATCTTGCTTCCTCTACCATCTAGTGAATTGGTGTATAATGTCTTGTACACTGCACTATATTGTAAAATGATAGTGGAGTAAGCCTACCTGAAAGGAAATTTAGGTTAAGCCTAGATAAAAACAAACAAACAAATCCACTTCTCTCTTCTTTTCTTATGAAGAGAGAAGTGTGCGTCACTATCAATTACTTTATATTATTTCACAGTTTTTCTAAACTGTCCACCTCTGACAAGACATCTTGTGAATGTGCGGAATGCCAGGCCTCCACCGTGGTTCGGATTCCACGTTAAACTGTAGGTCCTCCATTTCATCTCGCAATCACCCTACCATTACACATTAGCGTAAGTGTGTATAACCCGAACGGGTAGAAAGACGCGGTGCTAATAATAATAATAATAATAATAATAATAATAATCTAAACTGTCTGACTACACATTCCTTATCTTGTTTCTCCTTGTGACAGCTAACGTGCTCCTCACAAACTTAATTCCTATTGCCTCTACTTTCCTAGTCTCTCTTACATTCAATATCTATGTTTCTGCTGCATATGTGACGATGGGTACTAAGTACGCCCTGAAATACACTACCTTGCACTTCTCTTCTCCATAGCAGGGTAGTTGAAATAATTAACAAACCTTTGAATGCACTATGGGTACAACCCTTTACTGGACATAAAACGCATTAATGGAAGAATACACGTGTTTTTAATAAAAGTGAATTCACGGTTGACTGGACCTTGACAGGTCATGGTGGGCCAAACACTCTCACCCTCTGAAACATATTACATCCTTTATGAAGGTCCTCTAAGTATATATATTTAAATTCATTCAGTGTGTTCCAAGTTAGCATACAAGCCGCAGGAAAATCATGTCCCCATATTACATTGGTCTTGAAACCCATTTGTTTGCGCACGTCTATTAAAAATAAAATAATGTTGTTTCTCTTTTCATTTTGTACCACTTTAAAATACTGCTACTCTTTAAAAAATATCTGAATTTTATTTTATAAACAAATATCACATAATTAATTTTTATAAAAACATAAAACGGTGAATTTTATATTTTCTTATATTTATGATGCTAGGGACTACTTATTAAGGAGTTTGCAAGCTTTTCATAAGCTTGCTGTTGGTTCCATTTATTCTAAGAACATACTTGTAACCTGGGTTTGTTTTTTAATTATTTTTTTAGTGCCATGTTTTACTACTCGCTTGGGCCATACAGCTCTGTACTAATTACACTAATGAGTTAGAGATTATGAATGTTTAATTTTAGATTAAGTGCATCTACATTTGCATGGAGAAAAGTGGAAAAACTTTTAGGGAAAACCACCCTCGGTGTACCCGACCGGGATCAAACTCCGATCTCCCCGTCTTCGGTAGTTTAGTCAAACACAAGAGTAGGGTGTTGGACCATGTGGCCATTGAAGCGTGTACTGGGATTTTGTTTAATTTTATTAAGGTCTTGCCCCCTCATTCCTTCTTATCATCATAATCACTCCACCCTTACAAATAATTCTTTTTAAAACTACATAAGACATCATCATCCTCATTAACTGTTTTCCAGCCTCTGGCCAGATACGTTTATTAAAATGAATGCCTTCGTCTTCCTCTGTCCTTCCATCATTCTTCCAATACTCCGAGTCTTCCCTTATTCTAGTCGATACTTCTCCTCACAATTGCACACTTGCTGTTGTCTGCTTCTTCCATATCTACCTTGTTATCCTTTTTTCTTTACCCTCCAAACTTCAATTACATCATTCTCTTTTAGATTCTTTTCTTTTTCCATCCTCATTATGTGAACAAATTATCACATCTTTCTACCTCTTCTACTATCTCATGTAACCCTTATTCCAACTTTTGCCTGTAAAACTTCATTCCTAATCCTATTTCTCCTGTGGATGACTATCCTGCTCCTCAAAAAACTCTACTCTCACGGCCTCAACTTTCCTTATCTCTCTTGCATCCAATATCCAGGTTTATGCTGTATACGTAACTATGGTTACTAAGTGTGCCCTATGCAACACATGCTTACTCTACCAGTGTTGCATATTAGGGACCACACTTTTGTTACTTGCAGTACTTCAGCAGGCATCATGCCAATTATCATCTCTAAGGTATGAATCCTTGACGCTTTGCTCAACTATCTCTTAGAACAGGGGTCTACAACCCATGGCAGAGAAAAATTTACAGATACAGATATTTATTTACATAGTAAACTAATAAAATAAATATTTTTTTTATTTATATAGTTTATGTTATTTTATAAATAATATTGTTTTTTGTGTTAAAAGTATTAAATTTTTATGCGGAGTTACTATTTATTCAATTCGAATACTGTTGGTACAGTTCTGCGGCCCGTGAGCCAACAAGAGACATAAACTTGGCCCATTGGACATGTAAAGGATGAAGACCACTGTCTTAGAATCTCTGTTGGTTCGAATCTCAATAAACTCAAAAGTTTTGGCAGGAACAAGGGCTCCATAACTCGTTAAGTTTTAATTTCTGTAGCTAATAATTAGGAGCCTAAAAAAAGAAGCAACATTAGAGGAATGATAATTTTAGTGATGGTGCTTTTCAGATGTTCTTTACTCTCCCTGTCCTATTGAGAGCTGTTGGTTGCCTTCTGAAAGTGTTCCAATCTTGGTTAGAGGCAGACCAGTGTCAAACCATTGCATGGAAAGTTCCGCGTGCATGGCAAACGACCAGTCAATTGTTACCTTTTGATCAACACCTCAAGAAATGCTGGGGCCAAACACTCCTTAATTTGCTCGGTGTCAAAGCTGTGGAAATAGGCTGGTGGAACACTGTTTCTAAGGTAAATAGATTAGAAAACTGTTTTTCTTAAGTCTCCCTGTGTTCCAATGAGAGTTGCTGTCGAGAAATTATTCTGATGACAATCTTGTGTAGATGTATCTAGTTGTGTCACTCAAATAAGGGGTATTAAGATAACTTCTTTAACTATTAGTTGGAGATAGGATCCTCAAACTCTAAAGGATATTCAAGGATTCAATAAAATATCGGATTTAAGACTCAAATACCTAGGGGGAAAAATCTATAATTTAATTTAAATTTGTTTTATTTTTATTATTATTATTATTATTATTAGCACCGCGTCTTACTACCCGTTCGGGTTATACACACTTACGCTAATGTGTAATGGTAGGGTGATTGTGAGATGAAATGAAGGACCTACAGTTTAACGTGGAATCCAAACCACGGTGGAGGCCTGGCATTCCTCACATTCACAAGATATCTTGTCAGAGGTGAAGGAAGGGTTTGGTAATCAGATAAATCTGTGCCGGGACCGAGGATTGAACCCTGGCCGCCAGCATAGAAGTCTGACACCTTACCCCTAGACCACCAGGTCACCTACTAAATTTGTTTTAAAGCTTTAATATTACATATTAGTGGTTCAGAACAAACTCAACACTCAAGCCCCAGATCATTCATTTAACACTTAACTAAACGTAGGTGACCTGGCGGTCTAGGGGTAAGGTGTCAGACTTCTGTGCTGGCGGCCGGGGTTCAATCCTTGGTCCCGGCAAAGATTTATCTGATTACCAAACCCTTCCTTCACCTCTGACAAGACATCTTGTGAATGTGGGGAATGCCAGGCCTCCACCGTGGTTCGGATTCCACGCTAAACTGTAGGTCCTTCATTTCATCTCACAATCACCCTACCATTACACATTAACGTAAGTGCGTATAACCCGAACGGGTAGTAAGACGCGGTGCTAATATTAATTAAAAACTAAACGTATATGTTTTTGGAAGAAGGTACATTAAAGGTGGATAGAAAACATAAAAGGGAATAAACACAGTATGGCTCTTATAACTAAAAAAGAACACAGTTCAAACTTTATATTGCTGCCACTGGACAAAGAAGTAACGTGTGCCCATAACGTCTTTGCATATTTATTTTTTTCTCACTTTTGTGTTGTTTGATTATTTTTTTTCTCAACAAATTTCCTTTTCCTCCCTTTTGTGTTATTTGGTTTCCTCTTTTAGGAAGTTGTGTTGTGTGAGTCACACTCCTTTCTTATGAATTCCAATAGAATGAAACTTAGGTCGGGGGATTTGGCAGTAAAGCTCAATTTTCTTTAAGAGGCAGCCACTACCTCTTTGTCCAGTGGCATCAATGTAGAGTGTGAACTGTGTTTGTTTCTTTTTATATGTTTTCTATAGACTTTTCCTGTACATATACAAAATATCTTAAAAAAAAGTGAAGAGGTTTTCCTTTAAAGAGCTATATTAACTTAATGTATGAACGTTATGATGAATAGATAAGAAAGACTGTTAACATTTGGTTTATATTTATATTTTCTCTTGTTCTATTATATTTGTACAGTGAAATCTCTTAAAAGCGGACACCTTTCATAATCAAAAAATGTCCATGATTTGGAAAAATATATATTTTAAAATTATACTTCTTGAACACAATTTAATTATTGCAATATACAATATTATATGCGGGATAATTATGACTAATGAATAAATATTGTATTTAGTTTACTGTACAGATTGCATTAATCACATAACAATACCCAAATTAAGTTAAATATGAAGAGTAGGGCTTGTGTACTGTATGTCCACATGAGCATCAATAACTGATTGAATATCCCCCGCTGATAGCTCAGATTAAGTGAGAGGTAAGACCTCGAAGTAGCGTAACTAACACTACGTTAGCTATTTTAGAAAACAGTAATACTCACAATTCATGCGAGACAAGGACATTCTTACGCCTCCAATTTCCTTGTTTATCTTTGGTCCAAAGTCCAAGTTTCTGCTGCATACGCTACTATGGGTATGAAGTATGCTCTATAGAGAACTTCCTTACACTTTAAGGGCACTTCTCTTTTCCATAGTCTGTCTCTTACTTACCTGTAGAAAACCTCTCTCTGCTGCCCTCATCTCACTATACCTTCTCTGCTGCCCTCTTTTGCCTCAATCACACTACTTAGTAACTTGGCGCTCTTTGCATCTTTAAAATCTACTCCATCCAGTTATCTTATCACCTTTCTTGGCCTTGTTCTTTGCCTTGTCATCACCATCACTCCATTTTTCACCATATTAAATTTCATTCCACACTTTTTCACCTCCACATTCCATTCCTGCAGCTGTTCCTGCGATTCTCTTCCCCCTCCCCAGACTAACACGGGACGATCCCGGATCCCACTATGACCTGCGGAAAGGCAGGCCACACAGATCTCAAATCGGTTTTACTAGCGGATGGCAACAGAACTATGATATTGCGGACTCACACGCTGCTACGCGTGTACCGGAGTGTTAAATGTGTTTTTATGTGTTTTTTTTTATCTTGTTCTAATTTAAACTGTGAACGGTGTGATTAGAAGTGTTCTTTAAATTACAATTTTTTTTTTTTTTTTT